>CM045772.1:99308776-99494180 GCA_025200525.1 Camellia lanceoleosa | reverse complement strand
AGATTCCATTAAAGAAGAAGTCTTCGTGAGTTATAGACTGAAAAGCTCCATACTAGTGTTTGAATACCCTAGAAAATATACGCTTCATCACTTTCCTGGAATCAAATTTGCCCAAAGGCTTTCTATCTTTGAAGATGTAACACTTACTCCGAAAGGTTTCTGAAGTATTTTACATGGAGGTTTCAATCCTTCCACAATTCATATATGGAGTTAGTAAAGTGTCAGGCCTTGTAAATACACGTGATTTATGATAAAACACAGATTTAGGGTCAGAATTTCATTAAACTTTTGGAGGAAGACTCTTACTGATGAGCATACATGACCAGCTAACCATTTCTTGAACAACTCTATTCTTCCTCCTCCAACCACTCCATTTTGTTGTGGAGTAATGGGTGCAAAAAATTCATACTTAATTTCCATACATATCACAAAAAAGATCCAAATGAATCTATTTTCAAATTCACGTACCATGACTTTGATCGGTTCTTATGATTACACCCAATGGAAACACCTTGCTCATTTTGGATTTTAAGGACTAAAGTCTGAAAGCATCAAACATATCAAATTTTCCTTAAAAAAATTCACCCATGAAAATCGAGTAAAATCACTGTCAATGCTTAAAAAATATATCTTTTACCCAATGCTTTCAATCTGCGAGTAGGACCCATTAAATCCACATATGTGAACCAATTCAAGAAGATGTTTAGATTTGTAAAAAGTGTTCACCTTTTATGAGAGAGCACTTGAGTTTGCTTTCCCAAGTCAATACATGGTCCACACACATAGCTCAAAATTCTTACCAGTTTAGGTACTCCACTCTCACAAGCTCTTTGTTGGCGCTATCTTAGTTAGGTCTTTTGAAATTTATATGACCTAATTCTTTGATGTCACAAAATCAATGTATTACTTATGGATAAGTGTAAGAGCGACATGATGAGATCATTAATGTGGCTACAATCCCATAGCTTGCTTATCCCAGATGTGCAGACCCCATAGTAAGATGCGATGTTCCTTTTTATCCAAAATTTCACATTTATTTTTGTAAACAATACTTCATGATGGAAATCACCGCATTTGACTAATGCTCAAAGATTTAACTTTTAAGGCCACATCAACAAGTAGACCATTATCCAAATTGGGAAGATCTCAAAGCTGACACTTATAGAGCCGCACTAATGACTCTAGAAATGCCACCATCTCCAAAAGTAACAATTCCTCATTCGAGATTTTTTCTGGTAAGAGAGGTGAAGTAGGGATTTGTTACCGACATGTGACTATGAGCAAATGCCACTATCAAGATACCATGATGTGAGTCAATGATGGCTTTAGGGGCAGTCAGAAGCTAACTAAAACAGAGTCAAATCATCTTTTATCACCCAAAATCTTTTTGGTCTTGGTCAATTGTTCAGCTTAGCGTTGTGAAACACCTTCATCTGGCGAATCTTGGTATTCCAGCATAGACATGTAAGCAGGTTGTCTCCCAACTCCAAAAAGTATCTGGAATTTCTACCCTTTCGAGACACCTTACCAAACAATTCATGGCAATAAGGGCGCATGTGGCCATACCTACCACACAAAGGATGCGATGACAAATAAAAACAGGTTTTACTCCTTTTTGTTGATCTTACCCACTTCCAGGTGAGATGAAAGAGATAAATCAAATTGGCTCTACCTTCAACTCTCCTTTGCTTGAGTCTTGAGTTGCATGTGAGGTAGAGGCCTCATTCCACTTTGTGAGTTTAATAAGCACCTACAGCCTTAGCCCACTTACTTTTGTCACACAACCCATTTGTTTAGAGACCTGAGGATGTCTTTTTTAGAGATTTGGAACCCTTTGTTCCCACAAGGCAGGTGTTGCTTTGAACAATACTAGAGTTTCAACTCATCTTCTCACAGACTTTATCTCTCTTCCAATGCGAAATTGTGACATCTCAAAAAGCTTTCAAGCTTTTTCTTCATATGTGGAATACACCCTGTAAGTTCCATTCTCTAGTTTCCTACAGTGATAGAAGTTTTCTACATAAGTCTTGGCCTCGTCACTGAGATCTTGATGACATTCTATTTATTTTGTTTTTACAAGCTCTCCTTTATTTCTTTGACATATCTTCACTTTCCTCACTTGTTTTGAGCTTCGAGAGAGAGTTTGTCGTTGATTTTGGACAAATCTTTCAAAGATTCCTCTGCATGACCTTTCAACCAAACATGTTGTAGTTCATCTACATTGATCTATCATTGTCTTCGAATAGTTTCATCATCCTCTTTTAACTCTTCTATTCTCCTTTGACCTCATCCAAGCTAGCAACTAAGATAGGGAGAATTGTTGGATGATGGGAGAGGTGAATCTCTTCTTTTTCATGGAATTGTAGCTCAGACTTTCCCATGCGTATCTTTAGCCTTGTGTGCAGTTGAACAACCTCGTTGCTTTATTGCAGATGAAGAGTGTTCCGCATTTAATAGTAATCAAGGCCTCTCAGATTGGTTTAGATTATTGTCTGTACTTTTCAGTATTGAGTCTCTTTAATGGCTTGCCAACCTTCTGCAGGTCAAAAGCTTCCTTTAAAAGCTCTCATTATGATCTTTCAATACAAGTAGTTACTCCGCATCAAAAGTGGGAGACATGATGCGGTTTTGAATTACTTATCCTATTCACATGGCTTTGGAAGAGGTTGGTGAAAGAGGACCAAAAATGTCATGAAGACACTATCCCTGCCTTCACCAGATTCGTGTTCTTCTAAGTTCTTGTTCAATTCGCTTTCTGTCATCCCAAGTCATAAAGATGAGACTTCCTTTCTGGGATTCTTTTGGAAAGTAAGCATTCATGAAATATGACCAAACCCTTCGACATTACATATGCGACTTGACCCCTTTGCCCCTTTACAATCTTCTTTGCCAGCTTTTTTGAACCAAATTTTGGTGGAAGAAGTTTTGGGTTTTTCATTACTTTTGTCTTTTTTGAACTAGAGTCTCTGAGATTAGGCTTCTTTTCTTCAAAATTTTTAAATCTGTTTAGTAAGCATAAAAAGCTAGTCATCTCGAGACTCTCCAAATCAAATGGGTACCTCCTGAGTTTATTTGCTGATCTCATGAGTACTAATGAAAGCTAAGACTATCTTTTGTTTTCTTTTGAAATTTGGTAGAGACTTCATAAGTCCGCAAGTTTTCCAACTCAATTGATCAAGCTGGAGGGTATCGGCATTACACTGGAGCCTCCTTAATGGTTGTCACTTCTTGATTGGAACCTCCTGTGGTAAGGGATCTCAAAATTTTCCCATAACTTTAGGCTTCGGATTTTTCCCCGTAGTGTGAAAACGAGGAATTCCATTTATATCACTAAGTTTTGCATAGAAATCATCAAATGTCTCACTACTATTGCGCGCATAAAAAGGGTTTCTGGTGCAAGAGTAGTGAGATGTTGAAGTTTTGACCTTTGTGCTAGAAGTGGTACCTTTCTGTGAATCGCTTTCAAGAAATGTCCTAAGTTTCACTCTTTGCTACCTCACACGCAGAGTATTTGAGATTTGTGAGAACTCTTCAGATGTAGCCAGAGCAAAGAAGGAAATTGAGAGCTAACTTATTGCTTCAAACTCGAGTTTAAGTATTGTCATCGGTTGTGTCCCATTTTATCAAGGGGTTTAGGAATATCAACACCATCAATGGTGACTAATAGGTCTCCTCCAACGTATAGATCACGTAGTGCTGGGCAAACTTTCTCATTGATGGATTTAAAAACACTCTCATACGAAAGCTTTCCAATAAAAGAATAAGTCGAAAATTATCTTGATCAGCATGGTAAAAGGAGGCTCTATGTGATCGAGTTACTTCCTTCACGGTTAGAACCATAGCAATACTAGTCACACAAAATCACACACTCCTATGGTTTTAGATAAAAAACAAAAGAAGTGACCGGCTTCGGAGTACCAATTGAAAATCCTAAGAAGATTCAAAGGGATTAGATCAGATTTAAAATATCTTAATTCCAAATATTTAAAAAAACACTCAATCTAAATCATCAAGCACTTGGCTTAAAGTGATTTAGATTGTTGTTTTATGAATAAACAATGAATCGGACACAAACGATTTTTGTTATGGAAAACCACAAATTGAAGAATCTTCAATTGTAATCAAAACGTAATCTGCAGGCGGCATACTAATCAATCCCACCTCATCAAGAAAGAAATATTACAAAGAGCACATACACAAATTACCTGAACTTAGTCAATTTGCCTTTGAATCTTCTCGTAACTCTTTCACCAAGCTGCCTTTAAGTCTCGGAGGCTGATCTGCACCGTTGAATCCACAACTTACTTGTCGGATGCAACAATCTGTGTTTACGTGCAGGAATCAAACGCCCCTTTTGAAACTTCTACGTTTGAATCTTTCGGAATTCACCAAAGAATAACACTCTTGAATATGAGAATAAACCTCCTACGATGTATGTATGTCTGAGATCACGAGTGAAGAACACCACTCAAAACATCATCACCAAGGAAAACTCACAACAATCTCTGAAGAAAAAACCTTAGAAAAGCGTCAAAGTAGATCCAAAGAGTAATCCTAGTTTTGGAGAAAACCACTTACATTATAGGAATTCAGATTCAAGACTCCGGCTGAGAGCGGGCGCTTCTCTCAGCTCGGCGGAGTAGCAACCTTTAACTTTCGCGTGATTTATGAAGCGCCTTCGCTCGAGCTACTTAGGCAACCGCTCGCTTTAATGCGAGAAAATGAACTAACTTCGTGGTTTTATGCGGAGCCATGCATCCTTAGCTTCACGAGCGCATATCTATCTCTTTCAAGTTTTAAGCCAAACCACCAGGTCCTTCGCTTAAATAGTAGGACCTTCGCCTTTTATGCCGATGAGAAGACAAAAACAAGAAGGAAATTTACAACTTTCGATTAACAAAAGAGTTGTTCACGGTAGGATTGACAAGAACAAGGAACCATAACAATCATGTCTTCTGCCGTTATTTTTCATCACCATTTAAATCACAAGTAATTTCATTCTTTTTCACTAATCTATATTTGACGGTTTTGTGACATCCCGTAATTGAAGCTCTTGAAGCTAACAAAAAGTCTATTGTTTATCATTGTAAGAATACAAAGAAATTATAGAATGGTCATTTCTCCTAGAGCAGCTGAATGGGAGCTCTAACCCAATATTTTTAATGCCCGGCTTTCCAATGCAGGCTAGCATGGAGGAAGGAAAAAAAATAGGATAAAAAAAAAAAAAAAATAAAAAAATAAAGCCAAATAAAAATAAACAATGCTCTTGAAGCACAAAAATCTATGTGAAGCAACATGTACCGGAAAAATCAACAATGTTATAGACTCCACAAAAATAGCAACAATTCATAACTTTTTACTCACCTATGATTGGTCTGGCACAGAAGGAAAAGAAAAAAATAAATAAAAAAGCCACATGATTGGTCCACACATCATTTTGCAGGGGGTCATAAGTGTTCCCCTAACTAAATATCTTAATCATTTTGCTAAAAAACAACAATCTTTGCATAACCTCTAAAAAAATACACAACAACCCACAACCTCCACTCCACTTGTAATCAAGCTTTAGGAAGGAAAGAAAAAATAAATAAATAAAACAAAAAACTCATAATTGGTTCACATCATTTTGAGAGTCATAAAAATCTCCAATTTTGAGGGTCCAAGCATTTTTGCTTTTAAAATAATAATACTATTAAACCCCAAAAAATTTGGAAGTCCCAAACATTATTGCATGCTACGTTCACGAGGTTTTTGGGAGCGCAATTTTTTTTTTTTAAAAGACATGTAATCATTGTACTTAAATTCAAAATTTAAAATATTTTTTCAATAATGTTCTTTTTTTTAATTTTAATTAATATATTTATAATCATTTACTTGAGGATAGTTTCTTTGAAATTTACATTTTTTTTTTACTTTGACTTTTTAAATGGGACTATTATTTTGAGACATTTCAAAAAAAATTAATAGAATAGGAAGGAAAGAGAGTATATATATATATTACAAAAATATTTGGTAGCTCAAACTGTGTGTAGGAAATTGAATGAGCTCAAATGTATCAAAACGTAGCGTTGTTTGACTCTTAAATGATGTCGCCATTTTTGAAAATGATTCCCAGAACTATTCCGAAAGTCATAAAAATTGAAAGCAACTAATCATTGTTAACCATTTTTTATTGGTATAGAATAGTGAGTAGTTGAATTAAAGACTCACAAATTGTGCTAGAAAAAAGTATGTGTTTTTTGTTTGTTTGTTTGTTTGTTTGTTTTTTTTAAGATTGACCGAGAAAATTAAGATTGAGGCATGGATTGAGAGTACAAACTAATATAATGGAAATGAAACACATTGACATGTAATTAGGTAGGTGCATTACTTCACGTCAATTCATGCATTTGTTAGATTGAGAAATTGTAAATAAAAAAAATGTTAGAGAGTCCAAAAGATTTATTAAACATCTTGAGTATGAGATTCATATGAACTATATGGGGTTAGTCACAATAACTTATATGTAAGGTATTTAGTAGAAAATTTAATAAATCTTTTTAAGAATTTCTAAATGGTAGCTATTTACCAAATTATATTACTTCATGATATACATAAAAAGATTTACAGCCCAAGAAGAATTTATCTCATACATATAAAAAATGTATTTCATCATAAAAAATACAAATATTATTTCATTGTCGTGAATTAATTTTATAATTTGCACCTTCGTTGTTTTACATTACCTAACAAAAACTCAACATCACATCATGGATTAATTCTTTATTTAGAAACCTCTCTAATATAGATTGTACAAAAATATTGTCTAATTTTATTTAAAATCATAATTTAGATCTGTATCAATTTGTATCGTTCTATTCACTAAATCGTGAATTAAATTTTAAAATTTATAATCATGCTTTTAAAAGCTGCTTCCGCTCACGCTTATAGTTAATATATATATATATATTTTTAACCTTATGAATGTAGAAATGCTCAAAATAAAAATAAGTGTGAGAAAAATTTAAGATGCAAAATTTGTTTGACAAATTAGTACTATATATATATGAAAATATTATGGCAAAATTAGTTTGTATTATATATAAAAAATATTATGTAAATTAGTGTTATATATTATGCAAATACTTGATAATTGGTTAAAAATATTCTTTAATCCTCTCAATTCTCCCAAACCGAGTCAGACCTCACGATTTGCTTGTTGTCGATCCATCAATCTTCCCATTTGATTTAATTTTACTCTCACCTGTATCTCAACCGTCACGTCACCCTACTCTAATGACATCTCTAGAATTTTAATTAAAAAGAATACAATATTTGTTTTCTATAAATTATTTTCTAGAATGCTTGACTTTAAAATTTCTTTTGATAATAAATTTATATTTTCTAAAAGTCATTTGGTAATATTTATTGTTATGGCTTTATTTATATTTATAGAATTTTTAAAATCATAACTAAAGAGGATTTTTTTTTTAGTTCAAAATCGAACTATAGAACCTTGGGATCATTACGGATCTGCATTTTGATAATCTAAATTATTTATTTTTGTCAAGCACTTTGATACTTCATCTACAAAAAAAAAAAAATAAATAAATAAATAAAAATAAAAATAAAAATAAATTAGATCGATCTAATAATCATAACTTCCTTATTTTGTTTATTTTAGAGAAATTTTGTTGTTTGCATGTTTGTCATCAAAAAAATGTATTAGTGTAGACAATAATTGTGTTTTAAAATAAATCATCCATTTTTTGGACAATAAACATGATAAATAAGTTACAATTATCAAATTGATTTAATTTTTTATGGATTAAATACATGAAATACTCGACAAAATGAGCGATTCAAATAATCAAAACAAGTTCCGTGACCTCATGGGCCTCCAAGTCCATATGTTAGATTGTATAGAATCTACCTCCTCACCAAAAAACTTCGTTTAATATCTGTGCTTTTGTTTTTTAAAAAGGTCAAAGCCGGTTCTAAAATTTACAAAATTTTACTAACCACAGTAAAAAGATGTTTCACTTATTTCATTTTTGTTCATTTCTTCATGTTATATAGTACACATTATTTGTTTCATAAGGATTGTTTGGTTCAATTTATATGAGTTGTTTATAATTTTTTTATAAAAATATGTACTGCATTATTTAGCATGCATCTTTACTTATAATTTATTAAACAAAATTAATTTAGATAAATTAAAGAAATTTGTTATCCAAAATTGAGAAGGGATATTTGTGACTTTGGTATATAAAGTGTGCTCTTTCCGGAGTCACTTTTAAAGGATTAGTTCTCGAATTAGTCGAGATGTGCATAAAGTCATTTAAACACTTGATTATCAAAAATAAATAAATAGATATTTATGACTTCTATTTTTAAATTACCAATATTTTGGAAACTTATGCGTTCACGACAGCAGTTTGTTGGGTGATTATTCAAAGCATTTTGAGTATGAGCCGTGATATTCCATAAGCTTTTGATTGATAGAGAGATAGGAACCCATGATTTATGTTGAGGATGAGAAATAACATAGAGGTTAACTAATTAGTGATTGACTTAGAGTATAGCCATGTGATATTTGAGATCATTAAATAATTTTTCAATTTGTCTTTAACGATGATAGATGAGATGGTCCAACCCAATTAGGCAGCATAGAGGCCAGGCCCAAATTTATCCCCAGAAATCAGCTCCCTCCTACGCCTCCACTCCTAATGGACCACAAATAGCCCAGCGATCCACAACTTACAAACGCATACCATCAGGCCACAAGCCATAGCATTGGCCCACCATCCCAAGAACACCCAAGTCCACATGTTCCTCACAGATCTCATACGTCCAATCCCGGAGGGTCTAGCGCCACAAACTTAGCGGCTACTTCACATATGGAGACCTCTTCTACTTTACATACGAAAAGCCTAGTGCGAAGGAATCGCTTCGGTGTATCCCGAAATCGATGATGGAAAGATCTACAAGCGAGATATTTCTATATCCTCATCCAAACCCTTGACTTCATATCATGGCTAATGCGCTTAGAGTTGAAAAATCAAGAGCGAAAAACCTCGACCTTCCCCGGACATGGAAGCGGAGAGCGGTCCCTGCGGCGTCCATTCATGGAATGGATGGCGAAGCCTCAGGTTGATGATCGAGCGCGAGGCGAAAGCCATTCACCACGTGGACACCATCTGGTGGATCGGTAACTCATGAGGATCGAACCAGGTGGGCACAATTCCGGACCATCGATTCACTCCATTCGGATGGCATCCATGAGGTCCACCGATCAAGACCATCGACGGATCGTGGTATCGTGCTGACTTACCCTGAACCCCTACCCTTCCATCGTCTATGGATTCCTCAAAATCTTGATTTGGAGCGCGGGGCGTAATAGTACCTTTCAATGAAACATGCGTGAGCTTCTCAGCATTCATAAACTCGATTATTATACTCATGAAACTAGAGTCCTTTCCGGTTCTATAGAACTTTTTACCAACATGGGTTTTTCGGCCTCCACCATTGTTGACCATACGGCGTCTTTGAGGTATCTGGTTGATTTGGGATCTGGATCAAGTTAATGTTAAGACCTGCGGTCTCAAATCAATTTATTCAGCCACTATACACAAAGAGGATTTGAGGTGGGTTCTTAATGCGATTTATGCCAACCTAACCCTCTTTCACGAGAACTCTTTGGGACAACCTTGAGGATACAACTAGCCATATGAACCAACACGGCTTGTTATGGAGATTTCAATGACTATGCTCACGAGAATGAGATGAGGGGCTTCACACACTCGAACAGACCGGAGAACTCAAAGATTTAGAAACGCGTGCTGCTGTAATCTCATTGATTTGGGCGATGTAGGGCCTCGGTTTACTGGACCAATATGAGACAAGGCATAGCTAACACCGAGGAAAGGCTAAACCGAGCCATGTGCAATGAGTAGTGGCAAACTTTGTTCCTGAAGGCCTTTGCGGACCCTTCCCGAACCTATTCGGATCATTCCCCTTTGGTGGTTTTACACCCAAGGTATGCATCCTTCAACCCCTCTTAATAGACCTTTTCGTTTTGAAGCTACACGGTTATGTCATCCTGGTTTTTGATATTGTTCATAATTCTTGGCGTAACATAATTCAATCTTCTTGAAGCCATTGATACCTTCACATAACACTAAAATACGGAATAAAGAAGTCTTTAGTAATATCTTCAAAAGAAAAAGAAATCTTACAGCTCGTATCGAAGGCATACAAAAATCTCAAGCGGTGCTTTTCTCATAGCCTCCATACTCTTGAGAAAGATCTCATTAAGCGACTTAACATGACCTGTTCGGGGAAGAAATCTGTGGTACGAAATCTGCGTAATAAGTGGCTTACCATGGGTGATGGGAATACAAAATTTTTCACACCTCTACCCTAGCCAAGAGAAGAAAGTTAAAATCCAGTCTTAAGGGATGAGAGTGGTGCGGGATCTCTAAGTGATGATCTCAAAGCCCATATTTTTGAATCATTTCTCCAATCTATTCCAATATGAAGAAACTCATGTGCTTGATAATTGGGTTAATCTTGCTAGTAAGGGATTTTCTAGAGATGATAATGCCGCTCTTGAATTACTTGTGACGAACTCAAATGCGGCTTCTTGGATTAAAAGCATTAAAGCCTTTAAAGCCCTAGTGAGGATGGGCTCCAAGGCGTCTTTACCATCATAAGCCCGGAGCATAATAGGTAACTTTATGCCGCCACTTTGTTAAAGATTGTTTCTGAAAAAGATTATACCCCGGAAATCAATGAAACACAAATTGTCCTTATTCCCAAACTTGAACCGAGTCCTATTACCCAATTTAGTCCCATAAGCCTTTGCAATGTCACCTACAAGATCATTACTAAAATTATTGTCAACGTCTTGACCCTTCTCCTGACCTCATCGGCCCTAACCAGCGGTTTATCCAGGAGGACTCCCACTGATAACATTATCATAACCCAAGAAATTCTTCACACCCTTAGAGGTAAGAAAGGCAAGGTTGGAGGCATGGTTTTAAAAATTGACTTGGAAAAAGCATATGATCGCATTTCCTGGGATTTCATCTACCACTCTCTTAAAGAGCTTAATCTTAATCCAGATTGGATTACTCTTATTATGAACTGTGTGTCTAATGTTAACTCAGCCATCATATGGAATGGTGAGACCCTACCCAACATCAGTATGGGAAGAGGACTCCGACAGGGAGATCCCCTCTCTCCTTACCTTTTTGTTCTATGCATGGAAAATTTGTCTAATATGATTAGGAAAAAATCTGATAATGGTGATTGGAAAGGCCTTCAAGCTTCCAGACATAGCCCCCCCATTTCCCATTTATTTTTTGCTGATGATCTTATCTTATTTGCTAGAGCCACTAGACGTAATTGTGGTTATATCCTAAATTGTTCTTCTTGAATTCTATGATATATGCGGGCAAAAATCAATTTCCAGAAATCCAAGATGTTCTGTTCTGCTAATGTCCCTAGAAGGGAAGCCACATCTCTCAGCTTTCATGTTGGCATTTCCCTCACTACTAATTTGGGTAAATACCTGGGTACCCCCCTCCTCCATAACAGAGTCTCCAAATCGGTTTAATGCCATTCTCGAAAAAATGGCCCAAAGACTTTCAGTTGGAAAGCTAAAACACATCTCTTGCTAGTAGAACAACCCTCATTAAGGTGTCACCTCTGCTATGCCTAATCATCTTATGCAAACTATGGAAATTCCTAGGAAAGTGTGTGACCATATTGACAAACTTAATAGAAATTTCCTATGGGGTAGTACTACGGTTAGGCGGAAGTCCACCTAGTGGTTGGCGGGTTTGCAAAAATAAGAAACAAGGGGATTGGGTATTAGGCAAGTCGAGAATTCTACCTTTCTCTCTAAGCAGTTTGGAAACTTGTAACTAACTCTAATGGTGTGGTGTGAAGTCCTCAAAACAAAGTACCTAAAACACATTCTTTATCCAAGCTGGCCCACCAGAGACAAGCCTCTCATACACAGGAAAAGCATTATTAAAAACAGAGATGTCTTAGATAGAAATATTAAATGGGATATTGGAACTGGAGAGCAGGTCTCTCTCTGGACTGACTGGTGGTGTGGGGAACAACCTCTAAGCAAGACAATCCAGGGAGTCCAAAATGATGATATTACCAAAGTCAAATCCATCCTTGATGATGATGGTAACTGGGACCTCACTTCAATTCACAACCTGCTTCCTCAACATACCTTAGATACCATTCTTAGAATCCCTAGACCCAGGTATCTGATCTGTAATGACACTCCTCATTGGAAAAGCTCCACCACTGGTAAGTATTCTATTGCAGCAGCCTACCAAGCCTTATCTACCCATGAACCTGATGGAACTAACTGGCAATGGATTTCGAAACTCAAGGTCCCTCATGGTGAGAACTTTTCTTTGGCTTGTCATGCATGAAAAGATTACTTACTAATCATATGAGACTAATGGGAATATATCGAGACAGATCTATGTCCCGGATGTCATGCATCCGGGAAGACATGCAACATTTATTCAAAGGCGTCCAAAAGCTAAGGCTATCTGGTTGAGCTGCAGAATTTTATCTGGTGGCAACATAGTAACAGTGCTAACTTCAAGGACTGGATTACTACCAATATTCAAAGCAAGGAACATCTCAATAGTACTCAATGGCTTGCAATTTTTTTGACAGCTTTATGTTTCATCTGGAAAGAGAGAAACAAAGAAGTCTTGAGAACCATACTCAACCAACTCACACTAGTGTTACTACCATGCCGGATGGCCACGAAAACAGGAAGCTTTTCAAGCTATTACGCACCCAAACTTTAAAGATCCTACACTAATGCTCTAGTCTTGTCCTCTTGCGGTCGGCTTAAACTTATCTGAGATGGATGCTCCAAGGGGATCTGGGCAATCTGGATTTGATGGAGTTCTTGCAAGATGAAATAGGTACTTGGGTGTGGGGTTATTATAGTTATTTAAGCAACTGCATACAAACCTTGAAATTTGAACTTTGGGGTATATATCGAGGGCTCACCATAATCATGCAGAAAGGAATAGCCAACATTCAAATCGGCGATTCCCAATTGGCTATGGAAATTTGGAAGAACTCACCATATCGAGCACTTATTCAAGGCATAAACTTCATACTCGAGAAGATGTCAATGCACTATTGTCACCATTCGAGAGAAGAAAACCAGCTGCGAGATGCTATGGCAAATCTTGGAGTGAACGGCGGGATCACCTCCTCTTTGTCGAAGATCCACCTAGTTCTCTTTTCTCTTTGTTAGCTACTGACATGATAAATGTTGGTTCAAGAAGGGATGCTACTATCCCAAGACTTTAGTTTGTATTCTGTTTTATCTTCAGGTGAATCAAAAAAAAAAAAAACAGATAGATGAGATGGTAGACATTTGTTTTCCTATAAATATAGGCTGTACTGCTCATTTCTTTTCAACCCTTCCATACTTATTTCTTTAGTTCCAAGTAACCCTTTATTCTAACCCTTCAAACATATCGTCAAAATACCCCCAACTCTCATGGGAAAAAGTCACTATCTGGTCGGTTTAGGCCAAGCATTCTAGATCTCACAGTGCAGGAGGCTTCATAGCTTCATGGATTGTAGAACTTCTTTTGAAAAAGGCTATGCAATCGAGGAACTATCGAAATCGGGCAAAGAGCTTTTATTTTGCAAGTTTATATTGAGATCTGAGATTCTTGTGTGTGTGTGTGTGTGTGTGTTGTTAATTGGGTGTCTTTGTGGTTGCAGATGATCCAAGAACTCTCATTTGAGAGAGTTTGAAGGAGCAAAGGAGAGATTAACTCTATCTGGTGATCTTCTTGATTTGAGAGTTTCTGTGAGCCATTAATAGGTGTGATGGTGTTTTCCTGGCTGCTTCCTGTTATTGGCGACCCGATGAAATATTTTTTGTTTAATTTTTCCCCAACCCTCTGTTTAGTTGGAGAGAAAATGGAGAAAATGCCAACTAAATTCAAAATATTTATTTCTATCTGGTTTTGCATTTTTGGAAAAGATATGCATCCAACGAGAAAGCTCATCCCAACTAAACCCAAATCCTTTGCCATCCCAAAACAATAATTGATACAATGAGGTAGTCTTGGGAAAATTTTCTAAAAACAGAAAATTATGGTTTCTTGATTTTTCCTTTACTTTCTCGGTAACCAAACATTTTTGTTGTTGTTTTTTGTGACATGGGGATTGATGGAAATGGTGTTAAAAATTTTGAAGGAAGAACGGTGGAAGCGTTGAATAGAACAAAAGAATGTGATGATTGCGGCCGAAGCCAAGGTTCGTGTGGTGTTCACTTCATCAATTAGTGCGACCATGGATCCTAGCGGTGACTGTCACCGTTGTCGATGAGAGTGGTGGAGTGATCTTGAGTTCTGCAAGAACACTAAGGTTTATTATTATTCTACATTGATTTCTACATGCAATTTGGCTTGTACAAACATTACAAGAAATTAAGGTTTTAAAGACAAATTTTAAGGATAAAATAATTTATTTGTAAAAATTATACTTTTAAGGATAAAATGAAAGAATTTTAAAAAATATATTTAATCATGTTATTACATTTTCTAGACAAATTTATTTGAGTGTAAAAAAGATCAATCACTTCTCCTACAATTTTAATTGGTCCTAATTAACTCAAATCATATCCCTACAATTTAAGTTGGTCCCTAATAACCCAAATCATATCCCTACAATTTTAATTGGTTCCTAATAAACCCAAATCATATATTATTATATTTTATATATTTTTGATCTCAAAGTCGGGACTATCAAAAACAAAAACAAAAACAAAAAAAAGTTTCATCACTCCGTTGCTGCCTCCGATTTCGATTCTCTCTCTCTCTCTCTCTCTCTCTCTCTCTCTCTCTCTCCTTCTCTACTGATTCATATATCTCTTCTCTACGGATTCGATATCTGGATAGCTCCGTTGCCGCCTCCGATTTCGATTCTTCGATTTCCCGACAAATCTCGATGGCGATTAGATCGGTATCATATATTATCAACTTATTTGAAGATCGACTATCATATACGTGAATCGCCTATATTTAATATATTTGACATAGCAGCAGCTTCTTGGATGCTTTTAACATTCTGAGATTTGTTGGAATTGAAGTGAATGGAGATCTCCCTATTTCAATGCATGATATATGGAAGTAAAATTTGAAGTCAATTGTTTATAATTGTTATGTCAATATGGATACGTTTTTGTTTTTCGATTTTTTTTTTTTTTTTTTGAGAACTAATATAGATATGTGGATGTAGCAATCTACATTTGCTACATTTATAGACCATTGAAATCTCTTATTTCATTCATGTAATGATGAGGATCATATCCAATCTAGGCTTCAGTCCATCATAAATCATCCAACTGATGCTCTGTTAATGTGAAGCCATGATGGAGTGAGGGAAACAATTTCACATTTAGAGGGCAAATGGAATTATGAGTGGTTGAATGTAGTATCTATAATCTGTTAATCTCAAGAATTTAGAACAATACCGGACCACATTTGCCTACCAACATGCACATGAACTTATCTCCTTGTTACTATGTCTAATCAGTAACTTCAAATCTTCATTCATACGTTAATCTGTTTTTCATATTGTCATTTTAGATTTTTCTTGATATCTTCAAATTCAACAAACAGAATAAACCTACAGAGATGATTCCTATGTATTACCGTTAAAAAAATGAAATAAATTTGGCTTTGGCTGATCTGCTTTCTTATTTTTAGAACTACTTGTTTTCATACATAACAAAACAATTGGGTCTTTTGTCATTTGCAGAGAATGTGGATAGAGGTTTAGTGATAATACTCCAGCTCCTACATGCTTAGACCCTTGTGTTGTTTGTTTGGAAAGAAAGTGCACTGTAGCTGCTCAAGGTACATTCCCTTCCAAACTTGCAAACTAGCACCATAAGGATTCTAATCAATTTTTTTGAGTAATTTTTTTTTTTAAAAAAAAATGTTGTTTGGATTCTTCCTAAATGTTAACATGTGAAAATGATGCAGTTCAATGCCATCTAAATATTAACATGTGTCATTATATATCTTGATTCTTCATTTTACATTAAGCAACAAATTTGGGTATGGATTTTACCTGCTTGTTTATCATGTATTGCTTTCCTGTGATTGTATTCTCATGTCCTACTTTGAACCTATATTAACTCTGTATTGATTTTTCCCTAAGAGATGAATCCATGTAAATCAAATATATGTTCTTGATAATAATGTTCTTTAAAATGTCAATAAATAGTTGAAACTTTAACTAGAAAAGAATAATAAAATAGTTAAGTATTTGCTTAATTAAATTTGGCGGAAGAGTTCATTGATTCTTGGGATTACATTGGATTAGTATCATTTGATATTACATACTGTGATGAAAATACTTGTCAAAAGTTATGTGCAACAAACCTTTAAAGAAGAAAAAGCCTAACATGTGAAAAGTGAAACAAGTTTGCTCAAATAATAAACTAGTATCTCAAATAACAACTTTTCTCAAATAATAAACTATTATCTTTTCTCAAATAATAAACTAATATCTTGAATAATAAACTAATAAACTAATTTCTTGAACAACTTTGCTTAGATATTAGTTTTCAACTTTGCTCAAATAACAAACCTTTCTTGGATGTTCTCACTAAATTATGTGAATGTTCTCTTGAATTAACGAGATATTAGTTTTTGTGTGAGTGTGTGCACTAAACATAATTTTTCTAAATTTCTACACATTTTGAGTATTGTGAATTATTGCAAGTTGCAACCATATGTGCATTGTACAATGTAGACCTAATAATTCTAGAAAGACAATGTCATCCTTTGCTTTTGTTTTCTATATCTATTCCTCCTCTGAACCATTACGTATTGTGTGTTTGGCAAGACTTGTATTGGTAATTCATTTGCTGAGCTATTTGTGGCATCAAATAATAAACTAATTCGTAATTTAGAACAGTAGAACCAAACTTTGATTTTCTTTGCCTTGATTTTCAAATGCTATATATATCTATCATTGGCCAACATATATATTGGCTATGTTTTTAAATAAGAGTATCGGGACATATATCAATATTGGCAATCACGAGTTATGAATATATATGTATGTCACGAGTCACGGGATATACATATATATTGGCTATGGCTTATCTTCTTATTTCAGGTTGTGATCACAAGTCACCAGAAAACTCTAAAATGACAATATGAAGAACAGATTAACGTATAAATGAAGATTTAAAGTTATGATTAGACAGAGTAACAAGGAGATAAGCTGTGTATGAAGAATTTGCAGAATCGCTATATTGATGCTTAATCTGATGTTTCTTTTGCTTTGATGATATGGTTTGATCTAATCCTGATTTGTTTGATTTGATTATATTTGTGTTATTTGGAAATGTACATGCCAATTTAATTGATTGCATTGTTAAATTTATTTTGATTCGCTTGTTTTATTAGAGTCGAAAATTGTAGCATCATATTTGCTATTTTTAGTATATCCTATTTTTTAAGGGTTTTTTTTTTTTTTTTTTTCTCTTTCTTCTTCAATTCTTTTGCACCATGGATAGGAGTTAGATGCAACTTCATAATAGAAGGTCACCTCAATACATTGATGGGGTGAGGGAATTTATCTTGTTTGCTCGTGATCATATAAAACCGAGGCGATAAGATTTGGTGTCCATGTTATAGATGTAACAACCATATTCAAAAACCATAGAAAGTTGAAATTCATTTGTATGCATATGGGTGGTCATGAGTTACACTAGGTGGGTGTATCATGGGGAAGGTTTTGAGTTGAATGACAATGATAACTCACAAATGAAAATAGCGAATATCTCGACAATGTGTCGAGAAGTCAAATAGCTATCAATCTTACGGTGCGAGAAGTTATTCATGACATACGAAGTGGAACAACCACATTTGGTTATGTGGGAGAAGCATCTAGTAGTCATAATCGACTTACCAAGTAGTTACTAGAAAAGAACTAGTTTGGTAATACAATGCCCAATCAATTGAGGAATTTTTGTTTCTATTTATTAGCAACATTTTCAAAATTTTATCGCCGAAGGTCATTATATTTTTACTTTTTTGGACGACGTTTGAGTGCCTACAAGAATTGGTCTCTTAATGCTTTTGTTCACAAAATTTCCACTTTTGAGGGGGGGGGGGGAATTTGGTTCATACGCTTAACTATTAGGTCACTTTGGTGGTTTCCTAAGACCTCATAAAAAAAATCAAAATGATTTTATTATAGAAAGCACTATTTTTTCAAAAACTTAGATAAGGCCTTATTTTAATGTTTGGTCTGAGGCCTCTAGAAATCTCGAGCAACTACTGCTAAAACCCTTGTAATGATAAGTCTGATATGCAAAATTGTAGAACTGGTATTGCTATGGAAAGACGGTGTGAAGAGAAGGTAGCGTGGAAGGTGGCAAAGGAGAAAGGGTGGACCTAGTGGTGGTGATTCCGGTTTTGATTGGACCATTGTTGCAGCCCACACTCAATACTTCTAGTATTCATATCCTCAAGTACTGAATGGCTTTGTAAAGACTTGTGCCAACGCAGCCGTGCCTACATGCACGTTAAGGATACATCGTTAGGGCACATACTCATTTATGAGACTCCTTCAGCATCAGGGCGGTACATTTGTGCTGAGGGCAATCGTGTGATTCACCGCGGTAAGGTGTTGAAATTCTGGCCAAGTTCCTCCCTGAGTATCCTACTCCTTCCAAGTATGTTGAATGGTCATAGTCAAGCAATGTTATGTATACAGAACTGGCATATAGAAACATATTCAAAATATGTGAGATCTGAATGACACGTTATATTTTTGCATAAATATTTTTGTATATAGTCGTTAATTAAGTTACTCTTTAAACAAAAAAAATGTAGGTGCTTTGAAGAAATGAAACCAAGAGCCAAGTCATATAAATTTTCAAACCAAAGGCTAAGGGAGTTGGGCATGGAGTTCACACCAGTGAAACAATGTCTATACGACACTGTCAAGAACCTGCAAAAGAAAGGCCACCTCCCAGTTCCCTTGCAACGCGATCCATATTCTATTCATATTCACTCTCTTATGTAGCTATTTGTAAATTATATAGCATTGCCCCTTCTATGATTTTATTTAAATATATATATATATATGTTTAAGTGGTGGATCTCTCTGGAATAATGTGTACCCAAGCTTATTAATTAATGCATAATCGACTATATTCTTAATTATATTTTGAGTTTTATTTGTCTTGTATACAATGTCACATTGCACAATATGTACAAGTTAGACCATGGACGATTATCGCCACTTGCACCTTAATAGAAGATCAATGATTCGACTTCCGAACCTTTGTTTGGTGTTATGGTGATTAAAATTAAGTATTAAATTTTAGATGTCATCTGATGTATTAGTGTCACCCTAGTATAAGACATGAAAAATGTCATCCCAACTCGGCCCAGCCTTATTATAGTGGAACATTTTGAAACAATTGTTGAGCTTAATCATCTCTTTAAGAAAGAGTTGAATTGGATTTCTCTAAGAATTGGATCATTTCAAGCAGCCTGTTGGTTTGGCTTTCGATTAGGACTGAAAACTTGAATGTGCTTTTAAACTAGTCATTTGGTTTAGGGTTAATTACTATAATTTAAGGCTTCTTTCAATTCCATCCTCATAGTTTATTACCAATGTTTCAATCACTTTCTATTAAATTTAGAAGCACTTTTTCATAAATTCCTTTTCACTTACTTATGTTCCATTTAGTTCACATTATTTTTTTATATTCCAATAAGTTCTATAGGTGGCATAGTTACCAAAATACCCCTAATAATATTCACATTTACAGTGCGAATGTTCCTTGATGTGAATGTTCACACCGTCAATGTGAATATTTATATTGTAAAATATGAATATTCATATCACCAAATTACTAACCGTTCAAAAAATATTTCTAAGGGAAGAAATGTCCATAAAATACCTTAATTATGAGAATTATGATTTGGTAGATCAAATGTTTAAATAATAGGACTTATTGGAATATAAGAATATCTTATGGACTAATTAGAATACAAATACTTGAAAAAAAAATTTCTAATAAATCTTCCATTAAAATTCGGACAAAAAGTTACAAGCTCATCAACGACATTATAATAAAATTAAAGATTACATTTTTTATCCTCAAAGTATGTTTTTTTTTTTTTTTTGTTGCTTTTTGGTCCACAATGTTTAAATTATGTCATTTTGATCCGTAATGTATAAAAAGTGTTTCAATGTAATCCTCAATATTTAAATTGCCTCTCTAAACGGAATTATATTAATTGTGTCTAAGTAGATGGAAGGTGCTTCTCAGCTAGAGTTGGGGGTGGGGATCAAGGGGCTGACCTTAAAAAAGCATGGAAATACCCATCATCAAAGCAAGCCCAAGTCCATGCAAGAAGGCCCGCTGGGAAACTAGTTTTTAGTAGGGGGTGAGTATGGTCCGGATTGGATCGGATTGGGATAAAACCAGGACCAATCCGTTATCTATGGTTCTTGAAAAATTGGAACCGATCCAATCCACTTAAATCATGGAACCAATCCGAACCAATCCATTTAAACACGGATTGGATCGATTTAAGACCACGGATTCACACAATTAAATAACAAAAAAATATATATAACACTTTAATTTTATAAAAACATAAACATAGCGCTATATTAGTTCCACAATAGCAATATGTTTTTTTATAATAGCGATATACTGTTCTATAATTTAAACGACCATAAGAAAACTGGTTTTACCATAAGAATTTAGACCATTATAAATTAAAACTAAAAACTAACAAACAAAAGTAATAAAAGAAGATATTATACGGGTTTAGGTTTGAATTTAGGTTTCATATAGAATAAAAGAAAATACTATGGGGGACAATGTATAATAAAAATATAGACTATTTGTATACGGTTCGGATCGGTTCTAATCCGGAACCGTGGGGTTCAATCCGGAACCAATCCGTGGACTACGGATTTTTAATTCTTTAATCCAGAACCGAATCACGGATTCAAAAAATCAATCCAAACCTATCGGATTGGACTGGACTAGATCGGATTACGATTTCAGATTCCTTACTCAAATTTCTAGTTTTTAGGGATATAAAAATTCCTCTCTAGGAACAGTAGCGAAAATAGTTTCCTTATCCCAATTAGATTATATTGCAGGGGTAGTGAGTGTGATTTTCCTTTAATCATATGTTCGTTTAAGTTATTTTGAATAATGTATTTATTTTGATTGATATATCAATTGTTTTGTAGATTTGTTTGCATATGTTTCTGGTGGAATCGATTGATAGTCTCCCTTTGTGAAGATCAATTCCTTGTCTTAAAAAAAATTAAAATATTTATATATAATGGGTTGGCAAAGTTTAAAGATTCACATTTGTGTCTGTTAAACAAAAGATTTTGTATTGATCCTCAACTACCAAACACAGTTGTTTTTTTTCTTTTGTTCCTTTTTGAATGTCCCTAGTAGTTTTTTTATTTTTTATTTTTATTTTTTCAAAGATAGAGAAAAAAGTACAAATGCGATTTAGTTTACCGACATGAAATAGGAGAAATGACCATTTTTAATGAGAAATGTTAGGGATCATGAAAATTTTTTCATGAAAATGATCATGAAAAATTTATGACCCTTAGATTACCTTGATTAGTGTGTGGTGTTTTATTGTAAGTGTAATTCAAAGATCACAAATCTTTCATGACCATTTTCATGAAAGACTTTTCATGATACCTAGGATTGCTGTTCTTTAATCTCTTTGTATTCTTACAACAAAAATGCTTTATATCACTAATTTAACACCACTAAACAGACCGCTAATGACGTGGCGAGATGTGGACCCTACACTGATGTGATAGTTTGGCCTTTAGTTTTTTTTTTTTTTTTTACACTGCCAGGTCATTAGTGCTGCTTTTAGTGATGGTGTATTAGTGGTCTAAATCGGAACTCTTCTTACAATGATAAATAATAATTTCATTTATAATATATTTTCTATTATTAATTTAATAAATCAAATATAAGAATAAATATTAGGGTAAATCACAAACACACCCCTTGAGGTTTACTTAAATTTCAAATTACCCCTTATAGTTCTAGAAAGGTTTTTAATTTCATAACAAATAGGTCATTTTATTAATAAATCATCAAGTTAATTAACAGTTTTTGATAATGTTAAAATTTTATTTCAATTAATAATTCAGATAATTTTATTATTGTATAGGTGAATAGTTAGAAATTTTATTTTTTTAATAAATTCTATTAAATAAAAAATTCTAACAGGAAGGTATTTGTAATTTTTCAAACCACAGGGAGGAATTCGTATTTTAAGCAAACATCAGGGAGCGTATTTGTAATTTACCCTAAATATTATGATAAAAACATTATGGGTGGAGTATCAATAAATCTCATAATATGAACTTGTGCACTAATTAGTCCTCCATCTTTTCTGATAAACCAAAAGGTCCTAAAACACTAGGAACACTACAAGAAATTGCATTTTTCGCAACGCAACAAAATATGTTACTAAAAGAGAAAATTCGTTGGCAAAGAATTTTGCCGACACACAAAGCTACATCGACAACCCATAGGCAAAAGTGAGTCGGCAAAAGTTTTTGCCCGACGAAATTAGCATTGCATTGGTAAAAGTAATGCCTTTAGTGACGAACATAGTCATCGATAAAAGCCTTCATCCATCGTCGGCAATTTACCTTGCGTCGGTAAAAGTAATTCAAATATGATGATTGTGTGACACTTTTTGCAACACAAATTTGCATGGGCAAAAAATATGCTTTTAGCAACAAAATATGAGTCGGCAAAAGTAAACATTTGGTGACACATTTACATCAATAAATGTTGCCATTTGCCCACAATTTGTTTGTCGATAAAACTTTACTTTTGGCAACGACAAATTGGTATTAACAAAAAATACACTTCTAGCAACACAATATGAGTGCACAAAAATAAACTTTTGGTAACACATTTACCAATAAGTAATTTGTCGAGAAAGCTTTACTTTCTAGCAACGACAAATTTACAGCGGCGAAAATAATTGAAAATCATTTATATATATATTTTTATAAGATTTATAGATTTACAAGAGGCATCCCTCAGGCACCACTATTACAAACTAATAACATTGATATGAAATCACCTAAAGTTGGTTTGCAGGGAAAAACATCATTGATAATCGCTTTTAGAAGCAAAGGTTCTAAAACCTAAAAGACTAAACTCACTAAAATACTCAAATACATCCAAATTGTGAATCCACAATAGAAACAGTAGATAACAAAATAAAACATAAAACTAACAAAGATAGGCAAAACGAGACCACAATCACCCACAAACTTACAACAACCCAAATGTCTATTGCACATTGATTACATCGGCTTCCCTAAGCCCTTTTTCTTGTCTTTCAATGGTCCTCTTGGAATTTTATTGAGAACCTTGGCATCAAACACTGCATACTGTTTCTTTATCTTGATCATTGCTTTCTCTAAAAACGAATCAACTTGATCCTCGTACTTCTCATACAGTACAGGCACTCGTGTGTAGCAATACAAAGGTTGTTTCATCAAATCACAATAATTAAGACTAGGTATAGTCTATAAACAAAAACCTACATTTGATATATCACAAAAAAACCAAACAGACCACTAAACAGACCGCTAATGACATGGCGAGATGTGGACCCTACACTAATGTGATAGTTTGGCCTTTAGTTTTTTTTTTTTTTTTTTTACACTGCCACGTCATTAGTGCTGCTTTTAGTGATGGTGTATTAGTGGTCTGAATCGGAACTCTTCTTACAATGATAAATAATAATTTCATTTATAATATATTTTCTATTATTAATTTAATAAATCAAATATGAGAATAAATATTAGGGTAAATCACAAACACACCCTTTGAGGTTTACTTAAGTTACAAATTACCTCTTGTAGTTCTAGAAATTACATTATGCCCCCTAAGGTTTCTAATTCGATAACAAATAGGTCCTTTTATTAATAAATCATCAAATTAATTAACAGTTTTTAATAATGTTAAAATTTTATTTCAATTAATAATTCAGATAATTTTATTATTGTATAGGTGAATAGTTAGAAATTTCATTTTTTTAATAAATTCTGTTAAATAAAAAATTCTAACAGGAAGGTATTTGTAATTTTTCAAACCACAGGGGGCAATTCATATTTTAAGCAAACATCAGGGAGCATATTTGTAATTTACCCTAAATATTATGATAAAAATATTATGGGTGAAGTACCAATAATATGAACTTGTGCACTAATTAGTCCTCCATCTTTTCTGATAAACCAAAAGGTCCTAAAACACTAGGAATGTCACATTTGTCCTATGTCACGCACTTGTTGATGTGTGTATTAGGGACGAATTTGGTTTTTTTGCTTATGGTGAAATTACGATTTGTACATAAACGCACTATAGGCTTTTTGTGTTTTCCGTCATTTTCAATTGAATCTTCGATCTTCATATGGAAACGTTAGAAAGCAACATTTCCACATTTGAACATTCCCATGTTTGTTGATTAAAATCATTGATAGTGTTTAAGGATTTCAAAAGAGGGTTTTACTTAAAATTCTACATTGTGATTTCGGCTGGAAACTTAGATAACGAAACAAGGACACTAACGAACCACCTTCAATTTAAGACTAATAAAAGCAGAGTATTCTCCACCCGACGCCTGTTTGACACAAAGGCACATTGATTACGCCATTGTTGGAGCCGTAAACGATGACCATGAAATGCGGTTGTGTGATCTTAAACCGTAAGCGATGCAACGACGACTCAAACCCCAAAACTACAAAATCGCATAGACACATAACATTGCATATGGTGATGAACATGTAATGTATTTGTTACATTAGGAGGTCGCTTTAGTTATTGTTGTAATGGTGGTATGGGGGTGATGTTAGCGATTAGGGTTTCTTATTTAGAATGGAATACATGAGTTGTGGTTAACGTGTCAATGTAAAATTTATGTAAATGCCTTGTTTGGAGTCTTGATTTGTCCTGCTTTTCTTGTATTTTTTGAAATGTTCATTATAGTGGTAATGTGATTTATCCCATGGTGAATGGATTTAGCGTCATTTTTTATTAGGGTAATGTGGAATTACATTGTCCCGATCAAGGTTGTGTCTTGCATTGTTTAGTGATGTGATGTAATTATCATTCTTTGGCTCGAATGTGAGGTTACTATGTGGGTGTTTGGGAAGTGACTATTTTAGAGGCTTTTTGACTTTTTGGCTATTTAAGTAGGCTATTTTAGTTTTTGTGTTTGGGACGATATGATGGATTTTTATTTGAGTTGGTGTATTGAAAAATGTGTTGAAATGATGTTTAAAGTTAAAATGACAAATTTGTCCCTAACCTCACATTTTTCAAAATTAATCTAAAGGGGCAAAATTGTAATTTACCAACTTTGTCACTATGATAAAGGGTAGGTCAGGCCTACACTATCACTATGACAACCCCACACCAAAGCTATTTTTTTTTTTTTTTTAAACCATTGGTTTAGGGGCTATTAGGC
This sequence comes from Camellia lanceoleosa, assembly GCA_025200525.1. NCBI lineage: Eukaryota > Viridiplantae > Streptophyta > Magnoliopsida > Ericales > Theaceae > Camellia > Camellia lanceoleosa. Next base: position 99,468,588 of record CM045772.1, on the reverse strand, counting down.
TTTTTTTTTTTTTTTTTTTTAACCTAAAGTTAGGTTCCCAAACCACTACAAGAAATGTCACTTTTGGCTACCAAAAGATTGGTCGCCAAAAGTTCAAAATTTGGTCGGTGATTGTATTTTATGACTAAGAAGTTTTGTAGCCAAGTTCGCGCCTATACCTCAGAGGCAATAGTATTGGCGACTAAAATTTATTTGGTCGCCGAAAGTGTAACATTTGCCTACTAAATTTATTTTAGTCGGCAAATGTTAGCTTCGCCACTAAAACCATTAGTCGAATGTGATTTTTGGCTACTACCGCTCGTGGTGGTCGGGGAAGGTGTGACTTTTGCTACAAAAGAATTAGTCATCAAACTTAACATTTGGCTACAAATCAGAAGTTAGTCGGCAATTGTGACATTTCAAACCACTAATGTTGTAGTCACTAAAAGTTCTAAATGGATTTTTTATCCAACTATTTATTACTTTTTGCAACCAAATGTTTTAGTCGCCAAATGTTTTTGCTACTAAATTATTGGTCGCCAAAAAATTCCAACTACGTATTTGGCTACCAAAATATTTGGTGGCCAAATATTTTCTGTTTTTTTTTTTTTTCAAAAAAATTCTAAACAACCTACATCCATGTTTAATACAATCTGTACGTACATAATACAGGATTCCATATAATCCAATATAACCCATCAACGCTAAATATATTATCAAGCATTCAACAACGCGCACACATTCTAGTTCCAACCATCCAAAACATTAAAAATAAATGTTCAATTCTATATATAATACAAATTCCATACGAACCAAGTCTAATCCAACGTCAATAATTTCATTTCATACATAATACAGATGACTGTCAAACATGATTTTGAACAACCATTTCATGGCAATATAGAATAGGATCTCAAGAACAATGTGTCAAGCTTGGCCTCATAGTAGCCGGTGATCTTGCTTTTAGAAATCAATAATACAACCAAGGTTAATAATCTATTACACAAATATTTTTAAGTATCGTGCTTCTACAACCTAAACTTGGATTGAACTATGTCGATTTTATGGGCCCACCATATAACCGACATCGATGATCCGAACTGCTCAATGAGCAATGAGAGTTAGATAATACATCCATATCCACCACTTGGGAATTTCTGCAAAAAGCAATATAAAATGCAACTTAGGTCAACATCTCTAGAGTTTATGAAAATAACGCATTTTTTAGAAGACATCAAAAATTCTTTTCAAATTTTCAAAGAATTGTTTTTCTCACAAAAATTAAAATAACAAGTGTTAACTAAAACCAATGCAGATACCACAATGAGTAAAGGTTAGTAGCTTACGGTTGAGGAATCGATACAGAGAACAGGCTCAACATTGTGTAGAAGGTCGATCAGAAATTGCAGACCCTGGAAAGGTCGGTGTCAATGCAACAAACAAAGATTCCAAGATAAGTGAAGTAAAGAAATGTACAAAACATGGCATAAAAGTACCAGAAAAACCTTACAAGTGACCAATAATACCCAATCATTGGATATGCAATGATCACAAATGCAATCACTTGGACTTGGAGATAGAACCTCAACCGTGACTGCAAAATTAGCACGTGCATTTAAATTTGGACAAGGTGGATTTGGTTAGCTCTAGTATTCGATTGAAAAATCATAGTGCAATAAGCTAGCATTCGGAGGACAAGACAATTATAAAGAAGCCCGCTGCATAAAGCATTATTGATTTTAAGCTCTACAAAAATGCCAAAAACATTGAAATAGCTCAACTGACTCTTCGAAGCTTTAGGTACTAAGAGGTTAAAACTTTGATCCCATTTTGAGAAAATCAAGTATTTAAGAAATTTATACCTGAGCAAGTGTATAAGCCCACGAACCATACATCTAGATATTAAAATGGCCATTTTAATATCTTTTATTTATTATTTATATATTTTGTTCATGAATCTTCTTTTGTCTTGTTCATGAATCTCATATTGTTCATGAATGGAGATTCATTGTTTTGGTGACCTTTTATCTTGTTCATGAATGGAGATTAATTAGGTTCATGGACTTGGTGGTGAGTTAATATTTGGATACACTGTCTCTTTTCTCTAGGTTCATGGTCATTATTATTTTTTGGTGTATTTTGTAAAGTCCTAGTGGCCTATAAATAGTTCATCTCATCTACTCTTTTCTACACCAACACACCAATTATTTTCTATACAAGAAAGATTACTAGCAAAGAATGGTGTTTTTCTTGATGGAGTTTTGGGTTCACCATCTTATGCAGAGTTGGCTTGAACCATACGACAAGTAGTCGGGCTGTTGTATCTTAGAATGGACAAGTCATAGTTTTGTGACTGTTGCATCGGTATTTGGGTTCTTCCTACCGCAGTAGACTTGATCTCCTTAAAGAAAACGAGATATCTGTGTCTCAACCTGATCTATTTGTATCTCATTTTTTTTTGCATTATTTATCAATAAAATATAATTTTTTTTGATATTTTCACTAACAGTTAGCATGATCATTTGCATGATATTGCATCATGCCACATTGTATCAGTTAAGTCCAATTAACCGTTAGCCCCACATTGCATCCTACCACCTTGCCGTGATGTTTGTCTTTTTTTGTGTGTGGGTTTTTGCTTGCCATTTTGATTGCCCATCCAAAATTTTAAAAAAAAAATCAGTCTATTTGCGGGTTTTTGCTTCGTAAGACAATCAAGCATGTTGGTGTTTGTGTTATTGTGTCTTTCATTTTGGGTTGCCATCCATTGATTATGCAATGTCCAATTCGTCCCTTGTAAGTTCAATTAATTGTTAGCATGTTCGTTTGCACGACATTGCGTCATGACATGTTGCATAACGTAATTTCAACGAACTGGTAGCACCACATTGCAATTAGGGTGTAACTTGAGAGGATTCAACCCGAGCAACTCAAATTCAGCTTGAATTTTTTTCAAGCTTGGACAAAATATTTTTAAATTCGGTACGGGCTTGGGCAAAAATTCATAAACCCGAATTAAATTTGGGCGGGTTTGGGCAAAAACGTCAAACAACCCGAGCAACCTAAAACCCGAATTATACATATATAGATATATAAAATATGAAATATTCTTATAAATTATTAGTCATTACATGATATTAAAGTAATTTAGATTATTAAATTATACTAAATATATATTATATATATAAATAATATAAAATCTTACTTTTTTTATTTTCACTCATAAATTGTAATGACTACTGTAGCGGTATATCTCTTATGTTATATAAATTATTTGTTTGGATGGTATTAATGATTTTCTATATTAAAAATATATATAAATAGAGTCAAATTTTAATAATTTAATAATGTAGAAAAAAAATTGAAATTCATTTACAATTTGGATAATTCGGGCAATTCAGATAATTCAGATTTAACTCGAGTCGAGCTTGAACAGGTAACCTCTAGTTACAATTTGGACCTAGGCAGATCTCAGCATAACTTTAGGCGAGACTTGAACAATCTCTCAACCTAACCAAATTCGCTCGAATTGCACCCCATACATTGCAACATGCCACATTGCTGTGATGTTTGTCATTTTTCTGTGACATTTAACTAATATGGGCATGCGCATACATTGTGTTTGGTTCACGTGTACCATAGTGTGATAAATGTCTAGCTGACATAACGTATGTGTGTGATGAAACATGCGGAGTTACTGATCTGCAACTATTGTATCCATTGTATCCATGTCTCATTTATTAATAGATTTTTGAATTTTAACCAGTCAATAAGTTGATATAAGCTGAACTTATTTAAAAAAGTTAAAATCATGTCTCATCTGTAAGTCTAAATCCAACAGGTTAAAATCAAATTGAATTGGATTATACATTTATTAAGGTCTACATATTTATTTTTTCTTTTTAATAATTCATATGATCAAATTAATTAATACTATCAAAACAATCAAATTAAAATATAAATTCACCAAATTAACAAATTTCGACAACGTTATGTGTAAAAGGTTGAGAGTTAGGAAAATATCACCGATCACTGTCAAATTTAATTTTAACAAATTGTATTTTGTGTAAATTGTATTTAAAGTACAATTTACAATGATAATATATACTGTCAAATACATATATTTTTTTAAATGGGACAATATTGGTTTTAATAGATTAAAATTAAATTTAACAGTGTTATTTTTTTAGATAATATTAAAAAAAAATTTGGACGAGATTGTTTGAGTCTGGTTGATGGGATGATCGAGTTAGATTTACCCATGCAAGCTTGTATGGGCGGGGTTCATGGGTGGGCTTCGGTTTGAAATCTTTGTCCAAAGCCTCAAATTATCTTTTATGGGATGGGGCAAGATGGATAGTCAAGCGAGTTGGGACAGGCCATGGAACGTGTTGGTAATAACGGGTTTTTTGTCCACAGGCCATTTAATAACCCATATCTTACATTGTACACATCAATTAATTACTTTTTCTCTCATACTTGTAGCGATTCCGATTTCATTCCTTCTTTCATGTTTTGTCACTTCGACTGGGCCGGTCGGGGGTCGAGCTGCCCGGTCAGCTTGCGGGGGTCTAGGGGGTAGCGCCCCTTGGCGGGTCCTAGGGCAATGCCCATTGGCGGTGTTAAGGGGCAACGTCCCCAAAACAAAAATACAAAATGCATTCGAAGTTGCTTGTCCGCTCGAGCGGCCGTTTATGCGCTCGAGCGGAGAATGTTTGGTTTCAGAAGTTTGACCTATCTGCAAAAGTACTGGGTTAGTGTATTTAACGCTCGAGCGGGTCATTCCACGCTCGAGCGAACCATGTTATATCAGTTCGTGAATCTAAGATTTTATATCACTTTTTTAGTCCTCTCTCTCTTTCTAAAACTCTTCAGAATTCCAGATTGGGAGCTTCTCTCTACAAGTCATCTTCTCTTTGATTTCTCCAAATCTATTGGGATTTAGACCTAAGTTCTTCACCAAAGTTAGTTATCGTCTCGAGGGCTTTGTTGTATGCGGTGAAGATCGAGTTTCGACAATGTTAATTTTGGGTGTTTCATCTCATTTCTTCTTCAAAACTTGAGGTAGGGATTTTCTTAAAGTTATATATATGTTTTTGCAATATCTAGATGATTTTCGAAATCATCCTTTGATTAGCTTTGAGAAATTGATCATTGATTTCAAGAAGATGAGTAATTTTGAAAAAGGGTTTAATTTCTTTTCCTTTTAAAATAGAAATTGAAGGTTTTAAACCATATTGATTGAAGAAAGATGATTTTGGGGAGATTCTTCTAAATATTTTGGAGATGAATGGTTTTGATGAGAAAACTTAAAAATTGGGTCTTTTCTTTGAAATATGTTGAAAATCCTTGGAAGATAAAGTTGTCATATTTATTTTGTATACCAAAATAAATGGATGTTTTGAAATTTGTTTATTTATATATAAATGACTTAATTTTGTGGAAAAAAAATGAGAAATATTGTTTATTTTGAAAATTGTTGTCAAAATGTTGATTTAGTCTTGAATTGACTAAATTGTTGAGATTGCTCAAATGTGGGAATTACGTTATTCTCTTGAATGAATTGGATATAAAAGTATATATATATATATATATATTCATCTTATGGAATTGTGTAGAAAAGAGGATTGAGAATTTCGATCACAATGGTATATTGTGTGAAACAATTGAATATGGAAGCAATGTTGCATTGCATTATTAAGCATACATTGGCATTTCAATTCATTAGACTATGTTAAGTTTTGGAAATTTGCATTGAGAAAAGATGTTGGGAAATGGGTTTTCATGAAATGGTTTTGGGGTAAATACAGTGGTAAGTCTTAATAGGTGGTCTAGATGAAATTGTTTAAGTTGGCATGAGTGTCCTTAGTGAAAGACTAGAAAGTCGCGCGGATAGATGTCGACCCTTCCGGTTAATACTGTTAAAAATGACAATTGGTAGTACTCGTATAGTCTACTTGCAGACACCGACCTAAGGATTACCAGAGTTGTATTTACCGCCCCCTTTAATTAAATTGATAAATTTTGAACAGTTGAAGTTGCATAACATCATTGAGCATGATGGTTTTCAAAAGATGAAGATGTGTTTTATTTTCAAAAAGGCATGGCATGGGATGTGCAATCATCTCTTGAGACTTGTATAAAATGTATATTCTTTGTCAAGGATTTCCTACTGGGCTTTATGCTCACCCTACTAGATTTTTGTGCAAGAAAAGATGTGGCGAATCCGCCTAATTGAGGGCGTGGAAATGTGTGTATTGAGAGCACTAAAGTTCTCATTTGCTATGATCCTATTTGTAAGCTAAAGGCTATGTATGTCTGGGTTTGAATAATCATTTTGTGTATCGGGCTTAAGCCTTGGAAGATTGAAAACCCTTGGGGGTGCTTATTTGATTATTTACTTATTGTTGAATCAATGTAATATCGCATGAGGAACTATTATTATTATGCAATACATGTATGGGAATTTATATTTGGTTTTTCTTTAAGAGAGCCATGATTGTTGCATTATCATTTGGGCTAGAAATTTGGGACATTACATACTCATCTGAATAACTAAAAACCAAAAAAAGAAAAAGAAAAAGATACAAATCATTCTAAACTACAAAATTATTTTCAAAATATACAACTAAACAAATTTTAAAATTTGAAAACTCTTTCTAAAAACTTATCTTTCAAAATTAATTTCAAAACCAAACCAAACAATATTTTTTGTGAAGAAAAAAATTATATTTTTGTGACAAACGTTATATATTTTGAGATAAAAGTTATGTTTTGCATAAAGTGCACACCATATACATCCCAAAAAGGGTGCACATAATAGCCTTACTTCCAAAAAAAAAAAAAAAAAAAAAAACCTTCTATTATAGTTATTTATTTTAGAAGCCTCTATTTATAGTTATTTATTTTAGAGTAAATTATAATCGATCTCCACTAAATTTTTTAAAAATACAATAAATCTTATAATTTTGATATAATGAAATTGAATTCCTTAAAGTTTTAATTCCCATAAAACTTACTGTCTTTTTATTAGTTATATTGACAAAGAAAATAAAACAAAGTTATTATCTCTTTTTCACTATAACCTATATTTTACTTTGTTTATCTTTATATTTTCAAATTATTTATATTAATTTCCGTTCTTTTAACTTTACTTTAAAAATATCAATATAATTATACTAAAATTTTATGACTTGCATTTTTTAAAAAATCTCAAAAGAAAGAGGGTTAATTAAACTTTTTATCTCTACAATTTGACCCAAATTTTATTTTAATTCTTATTGTTTTAATTTGAATAATTTGGTCTATACACTTTAAGTCAAGTTTCAATTTGACTCTTTCATCTAAATTTCTGTTAATTTTGTTTACATGTACACCCTAGAAAATTGACAAGTATTTCAAAAATTATTAATTTTAACCTCTAATTAGATGGAATGACCAAATTAAAATTACAATTACAATGTAGAAATTAAATTATTCAAGTTAAAACTGTAGAAACTAAAGTGAAAATTAAATCAAACTAAAGGATTAAAAGTATAATTAATCCAAAAACAAAAAGTCAAATGTAACTTTTAATTCTTCTCTTTTCTTTCATCAGAAGAAAATAATTGTTATATATTCTAACTTTTGTTTTTTTCATTAGTTAAAACTAGTGTTGTTAAACAAATTGAATTTGAGTAGCTTGATTTATGTTCGGCTTATTAAAAAATTATTTGAGATCAACTTGTTAGGTAAATAAATAAAACTTGAATAATTTAATACTTTATTCGACTTGAGTTTGTTTGTTTGCATATTAGAGATTTCAAAAATTTTATCAAATATCTTATATAGGTGTGGGATCCACACATACCTATGTGAAATATTTGATAAAAATTTTAGTAAAATTTTTAAAATTTCTACTATTTTTGAATTAAAATACCTATGCTAATCTGAAAGAAAATAGATCACCCCCAATGCCTCAAGTAAGGGTTTTCGCTATGGAATTGTACCACATACCACTACGACATAACGTTATCGGTCAAATAGCTCAACCAAAATGAAATACATGGACATTTAATTAATTAGGTATAGTAGCTTTTGCACGTCAATTCATGCATTTGTTGATTGAGAAATTGCAAATAAAAAATGTCGAAGAGTCAAAAGAGTACGGGTTTGTTTGGCTTTAATTTTTTTGGCTAAAAAAACATAAAAGATAAAATAAGTTAAATAAATTAATAAGATAAAATATCACATTTAAATTATAATTATTTTATTTTCTCTTTTACAAAAGTCAAAAAACCAAACTAAACAAATTTTAATCCTAAAATAGTCAAAAAACCAACTAAAAAGCCAATTGCCAAATAGCAACTTAGGCTTATTTTGAAAAGTAAATTAAAAGTTAATTTTTTAATTTTTTATAGTTTTTTTAGAGAAATGATGTGACCTAAAAATATCAAAAAAACCAATAAACTAATTTTTAACCTAGTTGTCAAAAGAGGCCTTACTAAATTTCCTATCAAATATCTCAATGAAACTCACATGATGTTGGTCCTATACTTATGTAAGACATGTGATAAAAAAATTTAATAAATCTTTTGAGGTCTCTAATATTTTCTATTGCAAATTACGTTGTTGATAATATATAAATATAGTGCAATTTTATTTAATTATTTGAGATGATCAAAAGAAGTATATTTTTACATTTTACGAAAATATGTGTAAAATGATAGAGAGGTGATTTGATTCACATAAAAGATGATGTAAACAAGCTAACCTAATCTGAAACAATTCACAAAATTTACAAAATTTTGCTAGTTACAGAAAAAAGAAAAAAAAATGTTTCACTTATTTATTTTTTTCTTTGCTCATTTCTTCATTTTCTAACTACCAAGCACTGTTCATGACCACCATCAGCCACCATTGCCGATGACCGCCTTTAAAAATTGTTATATTGTTGACAATTAGTGACGTGCAGTGCTTCCAATCACCCATAAATTATTAGTTGGTCTGAAAGGCACATGTGATTTTGCACCATGCTAATTATGAACTTTCATATTTTTTTTATGTTTCTCAGTTATTTAATATAAAATCATAAATTCTATCTTTTTTTCACTAATCAAAACTCACTTGAGGCACCATATAACTGTACCCCAAGATCAACGAATAACTTCTCCCAATTACCTCCTTCCTCCCACTTGTTAACGCTATGAATTACTTCCAATTACCATTTTTTTATCATTTCCAACCAACTTTGGCCACTACCAATTATCTCTCATTGGTAATAATATCTGCAAGGATCAACAATTACTCATGACCCTCATTTTTAATCGTTGACAATAATCTCCGTTTGCCTCATAGGTGTATGGAACATGTTTTTTGTTCTCATTTTTACTAAAAATAATAAATTATAAACATTATAAAACTATACTTAAGAAACACCAAAAAATTAGTTTTAAAAGAAAATTTATATTCATACGAAAAATTTACAATAATGATATAGCAATGCTATCATTATAAACAAGAGCAGAGGGAAGGGCCTATTCGCAGCAGCAAGACCAACAAATTCAAGAATTCTAATAAATTATCTTCAATGATGTTTTGTTCCAAGATAAAAAATTCATAATGAGTCATATCATTATATATAAAATTTATATATAAATTTTTTATTTATATAATATTACTCATTTTAAAATTTTTCAAAATAATTTTCATACATAATAATAAGGATATAAAAATAAAGAGTATTTTTCAGACTATTCAATGAGTTGGCCATCATGGTTCGCTGTTGATCTTTTCGACAATAGCCCATTAAGGTCGTTTGAAATGGCTCTAAACACAAGGTAGGTATGGATTTTGACAAAACAAATCCAAAGACTCCAAGTCAATTTGGGAAGGCAAAGTCGTTGACTTTGCTACATGGTAGGCACAAACATCGAAGAAAATACAAGATCCAATCTCAATCACAACATGTGCTCAAAAAAAAATCTCAATTAATGTACGAGACTAATCTCCGGAAAATACAAGACTAATCTCAGGTGTTCCAGGCCATAACGTATGACTATTTTCAATTAATCATTAATTATGATGTTTTTTTTTATTATTTTCTCATCTAATACACACATTAATTATTATATCAATTAATGTACGAATATATATTATGACATTATCACTTTAAAACTATAAATCTCACTTATTATATAAACTACAAAATCTAAAATCTCTAAAATTATATAACATCATCCGTTAGCATACCAATTGATATATATAACTTTATTATTCTTCATCACCAATAGAAATCATTAATTGTAAATCTTAATCACAATTAAACGGGAAAATTATTAGGTGTTCCAGGACCTAACTTGTCCACCTAGTTTCAATTAATTTTTAATTATAATGTCTTATGTTATTTTTTTATCGCCTACAAAAATCAGTAAATTTCATTCTTTTCACTAATCATATTCGATTTGTGACATCATGTAATTGTGCTCTTGAAGCACCAAATAACTTTTCCATTTAAGGTAAGGTTTTTTGGATCACAACAAACTAAATTTTTTTAAATGCTTACAATCAATCACAAATTACATATTTGTTAAATTTGAAAAAATACCAAGTACTCAAGACAAACGAGCTTATGACTCACCTAAAATTAATCCCCTTGTCCAAATTTGATGATTTTCGATGTTGTTTTCAACACAAGTAGGAACAATTATTATGATAGTTATTAAGATAGTATTAGGGTTGGGCGACATAGGATGCTTTGAGGTCTATTTAGGGTTGAATTTGTAAGGACCCACATTTCATGCCATAGTCATGTTCATGTGCATTTGCATAACCATGCTTTGTTAAGTTAATATTCATGAATCTTGCCCTGCTTTGTACGTATATGATTTGCCATGTTAAGATTTGCCTTCATGAATTCTTGCCTTGTTTGTGCTTATGTGATTTGCCTAAGTGTATATGTATGCTTTGTTCCTCCCTTGCTATGCTAAGCCTAAGTCATGTCAAGCCTTGTTATGTTAAGCTTAGATCATTTCCAAGCCGAGGTCATCCTAAGCCTGTAGCTGTTTTGGAATCTCTTTGTTGACCTCCACCTTTGTCCTGGCATATTGGCCGAGATGATTATCATCTGGGCCGAGGTGTGTACCGCCGAGGCCGAGGTGTGTATTATCTAGGCCGAGATGTTATGTTGAACCCAAGTGATCTTGTCCTGGAGTGGTATGACCTAGACCGAGGTGTGGCACATCTAGGCCAAGGTGTGGCACAGCTTAGTCAAGTGTTGTCCTTCCTAGCCGGGATCATTGTTCCTTGACTTGCCGAAGTCTTGTCCTTAGCCGAGGTCATTGTCCTTTGTTTGCCGATGCCTTGTTCTTTGCCGATGTCATTCCTTGCCGGAGTGTTTGCTGTGTAGCTTGTTGAGTACGCTTTGTCAAAGTCAAGTCTTGTCAATCTATCACCTTTTTGAGAAAACCAACCCGATAACGCCACGTGTCCGAACAGAGTGTTAAGTCAGCCGGCAGAGAGAGAAACCCATCATTTGTTGTGTTTTGTTCTAAGGAAGAAGAGAGAGAAGCTCTAGAAGAGGGAGAAGGAGTTCTAGAGAGGGAGTAGAGATCCAAGCTTGATTCCTAGAGATCAAACCGTTAGATTCGTGTTCTAAGGTTAGATTCTTGATTTGCTCATGTAGCTCTTTATGTTTATGTTATTGCATTGCATGATTGAATATGATTTGTAAGCCATGCCTCGTTTTGAAGTTCGGTTTTAGAGAGAGAAAATGATATTCAAGTGTTCTTCAAGAAAAGTCATGTTTTGATCCGAAAGCTCATGCCAAGATTCATGTTTTCATGTTTGTTTTCATATGATCTTCAAGTATGGGTACCCAGGTCCATGTTTTCGAACTCATGGCATGAAAACCCAGATTTTGTATAAGCAAGTTATGATTTTGGCATTCATCATATTCATGTTCTTCATGTTCATGTTCTTCATGTTCTTCACGGGTGGAAACCCAGATTTCCAGACTTCACTTCCCGAAGTGTAGTCACCGAGATCATTCTTACCTAGACCTTACACTTAGGCCAAGCATCAGATCTCACCTTGGCCTACCTTGCATGATCACTTGCACTTGTCTTGTTTGAACCTCGGCTCGCAGCAAGACGCCGGTTGTGGAAACCACACCTCGCCAGAGGTGTGGGACCTCAAGAAAGACTGTTAGTGCCCAAAGATGTCCTCCCGACATGTAAAAGTTGTTTTGACTTCCAAAGATGTTTTCCGAGATCATTTGCATGTATGTGAGACTTGTTTTGAGATGTGTTTTCAGTGAACCTTGCCATGTGTTTGTAGGACTTGGACCTTGCCTTGATCCCGACGTCCCAAGAACTAAGTGAGTGGTACCTTTAATAAAGTTATGTTCTAATGTTTTGATAAACTTTGCTTTGCTTCGTTTTTGAAAGGTATTTGTTAAGCATGAATGATTATCCCTATTTTGTATATCAAGTATAAGTTTTATGCATCAAGTATAAGCTTCGTTTTGATGTCATCATGTTAAGTCCTTACGTGCCAGAGGACTATAAGCTTTTGTGGCACATTCAAGTTAAGTCTCTCGTGTTAAAGCGGGCTACGGGCCTAAGTAACACAGGTCCCTTGTGCTGGAGGACTCTAAACTTTCGCAGCACCATATTGTGAAAAAGGGCTACGGGCCTAAGTCACACAAGTTTCAAGGTGAAAAAGGGCTACGGGCCTAAGTCACACAAGTTTGCAAGTTTTGTAAGGCCAAGATTGATGAATACGGTTCATCCTATGTTTTGATAAGTAAGCAAGTTTTGAAAGCTCAAGTATGTTTTGACACAAATTATGCCTAGTATGTTTTGTATACGTTACACTAAGTACAAGATTTGAACAAGCTATGATATGTGTATTGTTTTAACAAGGACCTCAGATATCATTCATTAAAACCTTTATTACTTGTATCATTCACTGAGTATCCAAGCTCATTCTCTCTATGTATATATGTCGGTTCCAAGCTAGAAGTCGGCTACGCCGAGATGTGTGTTTTGTGCCGATGTTTTGTATGCATGTTAGGTCGGCATCAAGGATGTCGGCAACTGTGAAGATTATGTTTTTAACCTTGTACTTCCTGCATTATATTTATGTCGGCATTTTGTGTTTAGGTCGGCAGTCTTGTACTGACGTCGGCAGTTCTGAAGATGATGATTCTTGACTTGTATACAGTACCTTTTTGTATATGTCGGCTTGAGAAGCCCTTTTGTTGTGATGTAATGTATATTTTATAAGTTGTAAAGTTATGCAAGAATGTATGCCATTTCATTTGACTTATGCACAGCTCTTATGGACCACTTGTATTTTAAGTTATTGCTTCCGCTCTTGTTAGCCCCATACGTATACTCTGATTGTGTGTGAATTTTGAAAGTTGGCCTTCGGTAATCTCGGATTACTGGCCATCACGGCACCATTCTACTAGGGGCGGTTTGGGGTCGTGAGAGAATTTTTCTCAACAAACTAACTAGTTCTCTTTTTCATGCTCTAGTGAAGCTATTAAAGAGTAATTGCAAATGAAAAGGAACCCAAATTTTATATTTATTGTTAACTGCAATGACTGATTTTTATGGTTTTATTTTATTTTTTTTAATGAAAAAGCAGCCAAAGGAAGGAGAGAAAAGAGGGGAATGAGCGGTGGATATATTTTTACGTTTTTTCTTTAAATTTAATTTCATCCTTACAAATACATTAAATTGTGTAAATTTTTTTTTTTTTTTTTTTTTATGCACACTTCAACATTTTCATTGCAACAGCCACACACTCACAATTAACAAATCTTAACACATAAAATTGGATTTTACTTTTGTTACTCTTTAGCATACAACACGTTGTTGATACTTACTTAAGTTCTAATTTCATATGCAAATCTTTAAAAAAATAAAAATAAATATAAAAAAAAGGGTTCTAATTTCACTACAAAAAAAAAACACTTTCCGTGACCAACATTTTGGTCGCGAAAAGTATCATATTTGGTCGCTAAAACCTTTTCGTGACCAAAATGCGTTGGTCACTAAAGTCTCGTCACAGATAGTTTTCTGCAACCAAAAAAGCCTTTGGTCACGGAAAGTCCAATTCATATTAGTCAAAAGTAAACTTTTAGTAACCAAAGATAAGTTGGTCGCCAAAAGTCAGCGCCTTGACCCAAAAAAGTTAATTCTTTTGTGCTGCCTCGGACTTGAACTCCTGACTAAGGAGTCACCATGAACCCAATCCACTCTGCCAATAACATGCTTCTTGTTCATATTTGGCAAACAATATATATAACCCATAAAAATTGGGTTATATATTATTTTATAAAACTTTTAATGTCTAAATAGAAAAATAACATATAATTACAGTAGTATCATTTTTTTTAAAATTTATCCCGCCATAACTTTCCGTGACCAACTTTTTTTTTTGGTCGCCAAAGGGTAATCTTCCGCGACCAAAAAAGCCTTTAGTCGCCAATAGTATACTTTCTGCGACCAACTTTTTTTTTGGTCCCCAAAAGGTGATCTTCTGCGACCAAAAAGCCTTTGGTCGCCAATAGTATATTTTCTGCGACCAACTTTCTTTTTTGGTCGTCAAAGAATAATCTTCTGCGACCAAAAAAGCTTTTGGTCACCAATAGTATACTTTCCGCGACCAAATTTTTTTTTGGTCGCCAAAGGGTATACTTTCTGTGACCAACTTTTTTTTTGGTTACCAAAAGGTGATCTTCCGCGACCAAAAAAGCCTTTGGTCGCCAATAGGTATACTTTTCGCTACCAACTTTTTTTTTGGTCGCCAAAAGGTGATTTTCCTCTACCAAAAAATTGTGGTCGCCAAAAGTTAAATTTTAGTCGCAGAAAGTGGACTATTTGCGACCAAAAAAAATAGGTGGTCGCCAAAAGTATTTTTTCTTGTAGTGTTTCATATGCAGTTGATCAATATATTCACCTTCTTCAGCTAATTTTACTTGGCAAATATCCTTCAAATTCTTCATAAGAATTTTCTTCTAAAGCTTTTAAATTTGAGGTGGGATTCATCATAAAAATTCACCTTATCCCGATTAGATTAAATTGCAGGGGTAATAAGTGTAATTATTGTTGAAAAAATGATTTTTTGATAATTTTAATGGGAAATTAAAGTAGATCCCAACCATTGGTTGAGGTGGGATTAAATGGATTTAGATTCTTTGTAGCGAGGTCTTTACACCACAAAAAGAATGACAAAAAACTATTAAAAATTGAATGAGAAATTGTCTCATAAAGTTGGCCTCATAAATGAGGTATTGAGAATTGTGTATAGCTACCAATCCCACATTGATTGTAAAGGAAAACTTTGATAGGTATTTAAAGCTCAAGATTATGAGAAGGGCATGAACCCTTTGGTGTATCCAAATTTTTCGAAAAAAGAGAGTTATGGATGCTTCAAGGATGGGTCTGTGGATCGTGGATCTTGGGTTTGGGCTTAAGGCTTGCTGGAATGGGTTAGGTTTAGGTTGGGCCGGATTGGTGATCATTTTGGGCCAAGTCTGCTGCAGATATACACACTTCAGATAATTTTTTCCCTTCAATTTTGGTCCATTACTCTAACAGTTTTGCATGAGTAATGGCCATTAGTTGCTAACCTTCATGGCTGGAGGTTCCTCCTCCCTTCCTCATGGTATATAAAAGGAGACTCATCTCCCTTGGTTTTGGTACAGATTTTTGCCTTCTAATTATACAGTCAGTTTGCTTGCTCCTATAATATTCTTCCTGTATGAGAGAGCGCTGCCATTGTTAGTTCATCAAAGCTATCAAAAGATGCTTCTGTGTTAACCGGTGTAAACCATCGTATCTTGGGAGACAGAAGTCGACGGTGAAGCAGATTGTCCTGGAGACAAAAGTCGATGTTCTTCCAACACTCATGGTGAGGCAGTTAATCTCTTTTAAAGATACTGTAGTATCACATAGGCTTCGGTTTGATTCCTTGGTTTCTATATTTTGGTTCCATATGTATTTCTATTAATCATGTTTTATATTTTGTAAGTTAACTGATGAAATATGAATTTAATTGTTTGGTTTATATAGTCAATTTTAACAAGCTTAAAACAGATTAGTTATATTTCATGAAGTTGGTTAATTAGATTCGTATGTAGTATGATTAAATTATTTGTCCCTTTCCTGCTATAGATAAAAATAAAATTAAGGAACCTCACCGCAAGAATTTCTTTGGCCACTGTTGAACCTAAATAGGACTCTGGGCCATACATTCTAACTGCCTAGTTCTTAGAGTTCCGTGTGTTTAGGATATTACATTCATATATATATATATATATATATACTAGTAGTAAACTCGTGCTATGCGCGAGACTGATTTATAGTATATAAATTTTTTAATAATGCATCAAGTTTTAAATTTTGTCATAAAATTATAATCATAATGAATAAAGATCATCTTCTCAAATTTCATAAGTAAAGGCAATAATTTAAAAAGCAGAGATGCACAAAATGTTATTATAATTCAACTGATCTATTTTTCTTGAAATAATAAACTTGATTTCTAACTAATGAAATAATACTAACAATAAATAAGATATTTCTCAATAACCCTAATGTCTAAAACATATACATGCTAAAAAGAATTACTAATAAACTGAATGCCATAAATCTATCTATCTATATTTGTTATGGGTTTATATATATTTTTAATTTATATATATGGTTATAAATATTTGTGGGTTTGTAATTTTTTTTATCACTTTATGCCAAATATATTTTTTATTTTTAAAAATTTAAAAATTGAAAATTTCT
Source organism: Camellia lanceoleosa (assembly GCA_025200525.1). Lineage (NCBI taxonomy): Eukaryota > Viridiplantae > Streptophyta > Magnoliopsida > Ericales > Theaceae > Camellia > Camellia lanceoleosa. Next base: position 99,451,822 of record CM045772.1, on the reverse strand, counting down.
ATTTAATGCTTGAAGCTCTTGTAAAAAAATAAAAATTCAAATAAAAAAATTCAAAATTTAAATTAGATTTGTTTAGATGGACTTTAAAAAAATAAAATAAAATTTGAAATTAGATATTGAGAGATAAAATAAAGATTTTAACTGAACATATAGGATCAAATTTGTTAATTACGAAAGATTTTAACAGAAGTGAGATAGATCAAATTTGTTAACTTTATCTATTTGTATATCAATTTTTTTTATTTTTTTTATTTTTTTACGTTTATTTAAAAAAAATAGAAATTAGGAAAATTAGTAAAAGGGACTTGAGAGAATACCAAGAGGGAAAGAAAGTGATTAAGAGTTAGTATTAAGGGTTTGGTGGCCTTTCATGTTTCATACTACATTCTTATAATACATAAGAAGATAAAAGAAAAGGAAGGGATGAACATCTTATAAATATTTTATTTTTATTTTTCATATGTACCAAAATCACACATTAATATAAGTAATTTTGTCTTTCTTATTTGGTCCTTAGTTTTTTATTATTATTATTATTTATTATCTAAGATTAATGTTTTAACCATTTGTCACACATGACCTTAAGCTAAAACTTTAGCAAGAAAGGAAAAACAATGGTGTGCTCATATCTATTGGACTAAAAAAATTGTGCCAAAAAAATTGAAATACAATTAACAACAGTGAACACTCAAATAGAAAAACTCTCCATCTCATATGCACCATTTTTATGATTCAAGATTCTAGTTATACACACAAAATAAAATAAAATAAAATAAAAAACAAAACGGAAAGAAAGAAAAGGGCAACAAAAATGTATGTTCTTTACATAGGAGTCTTTGATAAGTTTGTTATTGACATATTGTTTTAAGACTCCTTGGCCATATGTGCTTCCAAACTAAAATTTCTTCTTCATGGTAAAACTTTCTAATTCCTGTATAAAAGCCATCTATTTGATCGTTCCAGTAATTCTCGATTATCCTTCTCATTTATTGTTGTTTGTTCTCCTTGTGACTTAGGAGTATTGTTTGAACTTCAATGCTATTGTAACTTGTAAAATACTAAATTTTCTCAAATATAAGAAAAAGAAAAACATATACAAAAAAATAAAAAATTAACAGATTGCTTTATTGATATGGAATACAGACACACAAAAATTCTATGTAAAGCAATTGTTTTGTCTATATAATAAGTGAAACATATAACTCAAAAACTTGGAAAGGGGCTTAAAAAATAAATAAAAATAAAGCAATGGCAACCTCTGTTGTATCATATATACCAATCTCTAACTTTCTTACGGAATGGCCATCTAGGCAGTACCAATCTAACTTTCTTATGAAATGACCATGGTGATGGTGACAAATAAGGGCAAGTTTTTGGGAGAGAGATATAGTCATATTTTTATTTTTTTTTTTATAACAAGCAGTGTGAGATTGAAACAAAAATATAACTATATATAAAGAGGGAAGAGAGACATGTGAGAGAGGAAGTCATGTGAAAGGAGGTTACTTTAATTGAGATAAAGGAAAGAGGTGATAAGACAGTTTTAAAATTTTTAAATTTATCTAAAGTGATAAATATATATTTTTTCTTATATATTTCATGTGGATTTTTGTCTCTCATCTATTTTGGCTAGAAAAAACAGGGTGAGAGAGGAAGAAGTGCCACCTCATTTTTTTAATCTCTCAAAATTATGAGAAATTAGGATTAAATAATTGATAGTATGTGAGTTTCCACTACATTTGCTTATATAGATAGTATAGATAGATAGATAGATAGTATAGATAAATAGATAGATAGATAGAAAGAAGTATGGATAGATAGATAGATATAGATATAGATATATAGGTAAAAAGATAGATATCAAATCTAATTTGAAAAAAGATAAAAGTAAAATAAATATCCTTTAAAAAAAAAGAGAGAAATGTGAGAATTCAGTTGTTGATAATCAAAATTTTTAAAAAGATAAGATATTTATGAGAGATTATGTATAAGTAGAAGATAATTTAATTTTTGTTATATCGAAATAAAGGCATATATATTTTCTTGAATAGTAGCAAAATAAATTTACTTTTTTAATAAAGTTGTAATAGAATAAAATATATTTAATTTTTAAATTGCATGCTTGATGATAATTTTTTTTTTTTTAAATACATTGATAGAAAATTTTAAAATTGATGGTAGTCAATTGTTATCATTATAGCCAAAAAGAATTTAATAGTGGTCAATCATTAACCAATAATTTTGGATAAAATCATGGATAGCCAATAAAAAATCAAAACTTAGCAACTTAAATTTTGTAAAATTTTTTTAAAAAAATGGAAAATTCAGAAAAAAAAAAAAAAAGTATTGGAATTCCACAAATCATATAGTTAAATATTTTAATTAATTTTAAAATTTAGATGTTAAATCCAGTAATATTATGCCATGTGTAATAATTCAAAATTTAGATAATACACTAATAGATTTGAGTCTTTGTTTTTTTCTAATATTGTAAAAAAAAAAAAAATTCAAAATTTTAAATTAGATATGTTTAGATAAAATTTAAAGATTTTAAAATTTTAAAATTAAATATTGTTAGATGTACCAATCACTTAAAGACAAATATAATTTTGTTTTCAAAAATTTTAAAATTGAGAAATTGTGTTTAAGGTTTGAAGCTGTTGTTTGTGTTTGTGTTGTTAAGTGGGTGCATATTGGTTGTAGATGATCCGAAGAACTCTCATTTGAGAGAGCTTGAAGGAGGAAAAGTGAGATTAACTTTATGCAGAGCTGATCTTCTTGATTTCGAGAGTTTACGCAAAGCTATTAACAGGAGTGATGGTGTGATAGACATGAGATAAAGTAAATTAAATTAAATTCAAGATTTGATGAGTTTCGAATCTGATTAAATTGAAAAACAAAAGCAAATTACAAATTAAAAAGTAAGCAAGCCCAAATCGTGCGAAATGTAATAATAAAGAAGATGAAAAGATATGTAGATAAACTGAAAAATAATGGAAAAAAGAAATATATATATATATATACACAAAAGTAATAAACACTGAAAAAATACATATAAAGTAAGAAATAAAATTATGAGCATACAAATGAAGAAAATGAAAAGATATGTAGATGAACTAAAAATATTTAAAAATATATATACACACAAAATAACAAACACTGAAAAAATGCATATAAAGTAAAAAATAATATTATACTGACCTTGTAATGATTTTTTGCAAATAATCAAACTTGCAAAATATAACAATGGAGAAGATGAGTTATTGTGATAAAATAAAAGATGATTGGAATAAACTGAATAGAGAAAATAATGGAAAAAAGAAATATATATATACACAAAAGTAATAAATACTGAAAAAATACATATAAAGTAAGAAATAATATTATGAGCATAAAAATGAAGAAAATGAAAAGATATGCAGATGAACTAAAAATATCTAAAAATATATATACACACAAAGTAACAAACACTGAAAAAATGCATATAAAGTAAAAAAATAATGTTATACTGACCTTGTAATGATTTTTGCAAATAATCAAACTTGCAAAATGTAACAATGGAGAAGATGAGTTGTTATGAGAAAATAAAAGATGATTGGAATAAACTGAATAGAGAAATGTGTGTGTAGAAGTTGTAGGAGTTGTTGGTTTCTTCTTTTTTTTTTTTTAAATTGAGATTGAGAGTGAGATAGATATTATTGTGAGTGATGGATATAGATGAATATTTTATTAGTTTGGGATAAGTATTATTATGGGTGATGGATATGGATGAATATTTTATTATTTTTTAATTTTATATTTTATATAAGGAGAAGGAGTGAGAAGGCTTGAAGAGTGGGAAGGGAGGTAAAGGAAAGTGCCACGTAATATTTTTTTTTTTTTTCAAAATTATGAGAATTTAGAATTCAAGTTTTAGAATCTTTTGATTTAACAACTACATTTGATTATATATATAATATAGATATACATATAGATAGATAGATAAATATAGATATAGATAGATAGATAGATAATATAGATATAGATATAGATATAGATATAGATAGATAGATATATGCTATCGCTTTCCATCTGAATATTGCATATGTTATGTTGTGGCTTATTAATTTTGTATGCTACTGCTTTTGTTATTCCTTAGCCTATTGTAGACCATGTTATGCATAAGGAAAAATTAGTCTATTGTTGCAATTTAATTTATTTAATAGTTAATTGATTGGTTCTAGACTACATGTCACGACCCAAACCCGGCCCTATGGGTTTAGCATCAGAATCGCCAAGAATCCGAGATTACCAAGGCCCACAAACAAGAATACGCTTAAACAGAAGCGTGACTTGGCGGAAGCCAATACAGTAAATAACTAGTGTCCATTGAGCTGTGAAAATCTGTATGCCAAAAACATTTTTTTCATGCAGTTCAGAACAGTACAGTCTATATACAGTCTATACAATCATATACAAACAGTCAGTACGGGAACCTAATCCCTCGATAACAGTACAGTAAACAGTAGACAGTCTATACAGTAGTACAAAACAGTAAGGAGACCGATAGGGGACACAAAAACCCCAAGCCATAGCATGGCAACTCGGAACCTCGCAGTGAGGCACATAGGCTGGCTTGACAAAACTGGGGACCAACCCACGCTCCTAGCTCCGGTCTGGCTGCTGAGAACCTACATATATATATAAACAGTGAGCTAAAGCCCAGTGAATAACATAATGCGTAAAGAGGTTATGAATGAATGTCCTTACAGTAATGAAATCAGTTCATTAAACAGTATTTCAGTCTTTCAGTATTTCAGTCTTTCAGTATTTCATTCAATCAGTCATATGTGGTACACCCATTAGCCTATAAACAGTAGGTCCAAAAGGACCGGGTCTTAACAGACCCAACAGTAATGATGGCCATCAATCAAGAACAGATGGTTCCACAAGGGAACCGACAGAGCTCAGAATAAAGAATAAAGAAGTGAGTGCTAAGGGTGCCACAATACAGTTCAGAATACAGGACATACATTCATTCAGTAAATAATATCAGTTCAATAAACAGTTCAGTTCAGTATTCAAAAGATAACCATTTTGAACATATCTTTACACAATCGTTACTCACAGAGATTGGGCTAATAGCAGCTAGAGCGCGTCCCCGAGAGCCAACCCTAAACAGTTAACAAATAGAACACACACTAAGTTTCACAGTCGGGAAGGATGATAATTAAATCCCTAAATTTCCTCGGTGTGGTTCTATGTCTAAATCCTCATTAAGATGCCTTAAACTAGGCCTAAGAATGCCTAGGATGGGATGAGGATGCAAAAATACAGTTGGAAGGCATTTTTCAAAAGTTGCTGAAAACAGGGGTCTCGCTCGAGCAAGCCTTTCTTCGCTCGAGCGAGGTTGCAAAATCAAAGGCTTAGCTCGAGCGAGAGGTCCTTCGCTCGAGCGGTCTGATGAAACAGTAAAAGTACTGGATGCTCGATTTTTACGCTCGAGCCACCAATCCTTCGCTCGAGCGTGGCTCAGAGGAAACGTTGGTCGCTCGAGCGAGGAATCCTTCGCTCGAGCGAAGAAGCCAAATCTGGAATTTCCAGATTTGCCTTCCAAGCTCAAACCAAGCATTCTCAACTCAATTCTCGACCTCTTGGGCCCAAATTCTGGAAAATACATCCCAAAACAATGTATAACAAGTTTCAAAAGCCAATTTATGAATTCAAGCCCCAAAGGTGAGTCAATTAAATTCAAAATTCAAACCCATTTTCAAGAACAATTTCAAAACATGCAATGCATGAGTTTTTGACCAAATTCAAGGTTCAAATCTTGCTCTAATGAGCTCAATAGTTGGAAAACAAAATGAAAACATGGACTTTGATAGAAACATGAGCATGCATGTACAATCCATCATGAATTCAACTTCAAAATGCACCAAAATGGCCATGCATGCATGAATTCAAGCATAATTCAACCTCTATGCACTAAATCATGGCTTAATTCTACAATGGAGTATAAAACATGCAAGACTTAGCTTAATCTCCTAATTAGAGGGATGAATTCACTTACCCAAGTCTTGTAATCAAGGTGTGGGAGCTAAATGGGCAATCTACACTTCAATTCTACAATTCTTCAAGAGTAAGCCAATACACAAGATGAAATCACTCTCTCACTCTAACTCTCTCCCTTGGTCGGCTATACACTCAAAATATGGCTGAGGGAAATGTTGTCTCTAAGTGTAAGGCACAACAATGATAAGAATAAACAAAAGCCACTCAATGGCAATTTGGTAGATAAGCCTAAGTTTGCAATTAGCTCATTTTAATCTAGTTTAATCATTCATAATCAATTTTTAGATAAATATACCATTAAATCACAAATATTCTCTCGATTCCAAAACTCTAAACGGTTTCTAATTACCACGATAAGGCCTTCAATTAGCAGTTTAAACATATGAATTCAAACAGATATTCAATCAATCAAACAGATGCAATATGCAATTCAATAGATAAACTTATTCAATTTCGGTTCGATTTCAATCACCCATTCAAGATTTCCGCTTAATTCAATTATCAGTCATTATCAGTTCGGTTTAGCAGTAATCAGTACGTAATTCAGTGGTTAATCGGTAATCAGCACGAGGGTTGTTACAGTCTCCCCTCCTTATAAGGAGTTTAGTCCTCTAAACTCGAGTTACCTTCATTCTGGAAGAAAACAGGGTCCAGTGGAAACAGTTCTGGGTATCTTTTAGCCATGTCATCTTCCCTTTCCCAAGTGGCATAGACGCCACCATGGTTCTGCCAATCAACTTTCACCAATGGGATTTCTTTGTTTCTCAGTTTCTTGATCCGTCGATTTACAATCTGTATAGGCCGTTCCTCATAAGTGTAGTCATCACTCAACACGATACGAGTAGGCTCAATCACGTGGAAGGGATCCCGGAGATAGTCCCTCAACATAGAAATGTGGAAGACGTTATGCATATGCTCCATCTCAGGAGGAAGTGCAACTTGATACGCCACCAGATTGATTTTCTCAATAACCTGATACAGTCCGACATATCTTGGCGCTAACTTGCCTTTGACTCCAAAACGAGTCTGGCCTTTCATTGGTGTCACTTTCACAAAAACGTGATCACCCACTTCATATTCTCGCCTCGCCTTTCTAATATCTCGCATAACTCTTCCGCTACTCGTGCGCTTTTAGTCTCTGTTGTATCGCTTTTATCTTTTCGCTTGTTTCATACACAATCTCTGCCCAAGAAATGACCCATCTCCAACTTCGCCCAAAGAAATTGAGATCTACACTTTCGCCATATAATGCCTCGAAGGCGCCATTCCAATACTCGAATGGTAGTTGTTGTTGTAGGCGAATTCACCAACGGCAAATGACTTTCCCAGCTTCACGAAAATCAAGGACACACATTCTCGTGAGATCCTCTAAAGTCTAGATGGTCCTTTCGACCGTCCCATCCGTCTCGAGGATGATAGGCACTACTCAACGTCAATTCAAGACTCCAATGCAGTCAGAGGCTTTGCGAGAACCTCGATGTAAACTTCAATCCTCCGAAACAATAGAGACAGGCACTCCATGCAATCTCACAATTTCGTCAATATAGATAACAGCCAATTTGTCTGCATTATAAATTGTCTTGACAGGTAGGAAGTGTGCAGATTTAGTCAATCTATCAACAATAACCCAAATAGAGTCCATACCTTTTCTGGAGCGAGGTAATCCAACGATGAAATCCATCGTGATATGCTCCCATTTCCACTCTGGTATGGGTAAGGGTTGCAGTAAGCCCGCGGGTCGTTGATGTTCAGCTTTGACTTGTTGGCAGTGAAGACATTTGGACACAAAGTCGGCAATTTCCTTCTTCATTCCTGGCCACCAGAAATTCTGTTTCAGATCTTGGTACATTTTCGTATTCCCTGGGTGAATCGAAAACTTCGAACTATGGCCTTCTTGCAGAACTCTTCTTTTCAATTCAGCGTCATTTGGTACACACAGTCTATCTTGAAATTTCAGTACATTGTTGTCATATTTGAACCCCGGTCTCGGTTTTGAATCTCTTTCTTCAATAACCTTTTTCAAGAAATCATCCAGTTGTTGTTTTTCTTTAATTTCCTCAAACAATGCTGGTTGAGCAGTAATGACAGCTATTGTTCCACCTTGTTCTCTCAAAACAATTTCAATTTCAGACTTTTCCAGATCATGAAGCAATTCTTTCTGCCCGGTGAGCAAACAAGCTAAGTTGGCAATTGACTTTCGGCTCAATGCATCGGCAACAGTGTTAGCTTTTCCCGAATGGTACAAAATCTGTAGGTCATAATCTTTGATTAGTTCCAGCCATCTCCGCTGTCTCATATTCAGTTCTTTCTGAGTGAAAAAGTACTTCAGGCTCTTGTGGTCAGTATACACTTCACATGTTGCTCCATACAAATAATGACGCCAAATTTTCAGTGCAAACACTACTGCAGCAAGTTCTAAGTCATGGGTCGGGTAATTCTTTTCATGTGGTCTCAACTGTCGGGAAGCATAAGCAATAACTCTCCCATTCTGCATTAAAACACACCCCAAACCCTTATGAGAAGCATCACTAAATACAGTATAACCATCCGTACCTGAAGGTAGAGTCAGAACCGGTGCAGTCACAAGTCGGGTTTTCAATTCTTGAAATACCGATTCCATTTGGTCAGTCCAGTCAAATGGTGTCCCCTTCTGAGTCAACTGAGTCAGTGGTAAGGCAATTTTGGAAAAATCTTTGACAAATCTTCTGTAATATCCAGCCAGTCCTAAAAAGCTTCGGACCTTGGTCACATTTGTTGGTCTAGGCCAGTTCACTACAGCTTCAATTTTCTGCGGATCAATAGAAATTCCATCTTTGCTAACAACACGCCCCAAAAACATAACATGATCAAGCCAAAATTCACATTTAGACAATTTAGCATACAGTTTCTGTTCTCTTAAGGTTTGTAGGGCAAGTCTCAGATGGTGTTCATGTTCTTCTCTAGTCTTAGAATAAATCAGGATGTCATCAATAAATACCACAATGAAATCATCAAGGTATGGTTTAAAAATTCTGTTCATGAGGTCCATAAATGCGAGGGCATTCGTGAATCTCAACGGCATAACTAAAAATTCATAATGGCCATACCTCGTTCTAAAAGCAGTTTTATCAATGTCTTCCGGTTTGACTTTCAGTTGATGATACCCCGATCTAAGATCAATCTTGGAAAACACTTGTGCACCCTGTAACTGGTCAAATAAATCATCAATACGCTGTAATGGATATTTATTCTTTACAGTTACCTTGTTCAGTTCGCGGTAATCAATACACAGTCTCAGCGAGCCATCTTTCTTCTTCACAAACAAAACAGGTGCACCCCATGGTGAAGTACTGGGCCTGATGAACTTCTTGTCTAATAATTCTTGCAATTGCACTTTCAATTCCTTCAGTTCAGTTGGGGCCATTCTGTAAGGAGCTTTAGATAGCGGCTGTGTACCCGGAATCACATCCACAGTAAATTCAATTTCCCTGTCAATCAAATCCCCTGGCAAATCATCTGGAAATACATCTGGGAATTCTCTGACTATAGGAATACAATTCACATCAGTTTTAACACTATCATCAATAGGCACAAAGTAACACGTATATCCTTTACACCCCTTTCTAATCAGTTTAACAGCTTTCACAGAAGAAATCAGATACGGAGGAGGTACTACTCCACTCCCATTAAACACAAATTCAGGTAAACCCGATGGACGGAAAACTATTTGTTTTGTTACACAGTCTATAGTGGCGTGATATTTTTGTAACCAATCCATCCCCAATATTACATCAAAGTGATCAATATTCAATGGCAGTAAATCAATAAATAGATGCATATCCCCAACAATAATCTCACAGGCAGGATACATATATGCACATGTCATGGATCCCCCAACAGGTGATGATAGAGCTAGCAAAAAGTTCATGGGTTCTAAGGGTCTATTCAGTTTACGCGAAAAAGCATGCGATACATACGAATGTGTAGACCTCGAATCAATCAACACATATGCATTTTGAGCACAGATAGAGAGGATACCTGACACAATAGTCTCAGTGTTTTGCACGTCTCTCGGTACTAGGGCGAACACTCGGCCCTGCCTCATAGGCTCTTTCCCGGTAGCTTTGGGGTTCGGTTTTGGTGTTGCGGTGATGTCTGCTTGCGTTTTTATTTACTTTACTCTTAAGGGCAGAGGGACGCTTTTAATTGCGGGCCCACCTTGCCACACCGAAACAAGCTCCTAAATCTGTAGCAAACCCCTTTGTGCTTATTGCCACATACGGAGCAAAGGTGGAGTAAACCCACTCCCTTGGTGGGCTAGTCGTCGACCCGTGATTCTCGCTTCTTGGTTCTTTGGGTTATGCTTGCCTTTCTTGAATTTGAAACCCTGCCTTTTACCTTGCCACTCGGTTGTTGGTGTTTCAGATTGTTTTACTGTTGCAATATTCGACTCGGCCATCAATGCCCGGTCGAGAACACCTACATAAGTCGGTAACTTCAAGACACTTATTCTGTCCAGTATTGCCGCATTCAGGCGGCCCTCAAATCTTCGGGCCTTCTTATATTCGGTGTCCACCATGTGTGGTGCATATCTAGCAAGTTCGGTGAATTTCTTCTCATACTCGGCAACAGACGTTTTGCCCTGTCTCAGTTGTTCAAACTCCGTTACTTTTTTGTCCCTGATGCACTGGGGGAAATATTTTTCAAAGAAGGACTCCTTAAACTGAGCCCAAGTCACTACAGCGTTAGTATCACGGACCAGCATCCACCACCTTCTGGCCTCTTCTTGCAAGGTGAAGGTAGCTAACAATACTTTATTTGTTTCCGAGCACGGAAAAACCTCAAACAACTTCTCAGTCTCAAGAACCCAAGCTTCAGCCTTTAACGGTTCAAGGCCTCCCTGAAAGGATGGCGGTTTCAGTTTGCTGAACTTCTGGGTGAGAGCAATTATGTCCCCATCATTCAGATTTGCATTAGGTTCCGGCTGTACCGGAGGAGGAGGAGGAGGAGGGGGTTGTTGATTCGGTTGTTGTTCAAGTCTAGCAGTTAACAGTTCCATCATTCTTTCCATTCTAGCCATTCTTGCCTCAGTAGAGGAGGATTCAGTTTCATTTGCATTATCCATTTCACTATAAGCAATTATAACAGTTATCATTATAAGCAATTGTACAATTACACAGTTTAACATTCTATCATAACTTCAGTCAATCATAAGCACACACTTTTCAAGTTCATAAGATGCCCTAATTGCTTTTCTAGGACACCCTATAGCTCATTTGGACACGTGTGTGCGGTATAACTCGTGGTTAAGTATCGCTCTGATACCACTCTGTCACGACCCAAACCCGGCCCTATGGGTTTAGCATCAGAATCGCCAAGAATCCGAGATTATCAAGGCTCCAACGAATCTGATTAAGCAAACAGAGGTGGCCTAGCGGAGGCCAATACAGTAAGTAACTAGTGTCCATTGAGCTGTGAAAATCTGTATGCCAAAAACATTTTTCATGCAGATTGAAGATATCTATATACAGCCTATACCATCATATACAAACAACAAGATGGGAACCTAATCCTCGATAACAAAGTAGTAAACAAGAGAGCCTATACAAAGAGTACAAAAAAAGAAGGAGACCGATAGGGGACACAAAACCCCAAGCCATAGCATGGCAACTCTAACCTCGCAGTGAGGCACATAGGTCAAGCTTGAAAATCGGGACCAACCCACGCCTCCTAGCTCGGTCGTCATTGAGAACCTACATATATATATAAACAGTGAGCTAAAGCCCAGTGAATAACATAATGCGTAAAGAGGTTATGAATGAATGTCCTTACAGTAATGAAATCAGTTCATTAAACAGTATTTCAGTCTTTCAGTATTTCAGTCTTTCAGTATTTCATTCAATCAGTCATATGTGGTACACCCATTAGCCTATAAACAGTAGGTCCAAAAGGACCGGGTCTTAACAGACCCAACAGTAATGATGGCCATCAATCAGTAAACAGTATGGTTCCACAAGGGAACCGACAGAGCTCTGTAACAGTAACAGTAAGCAGTGAGTGCTAAGGATGCCACAATATAATTCAGAATACAGGACATACATTCATTCAGTAAATAATATCAGTTCAATAAACAGTTTAGTTCAGTATTCAAAAGGTAACCATTTTGAACATATCTTTACACAATCGTTACTCACAGAGATTGGGCTAATAGCAGCTAGAGCGCATCTCCGAGAGCCAACCCTAAACAGTTAACAAATAGAACACACACTAAGTTTCACAGTCGGGAAGGATGATAATTAAATCCCTAAATTTCCTCGATGTGGTTTTATGTCTAAATCCTCATTAAGATGCCTTAAACTAGGCCTAAGAATGCCTAGGATGGGATGAGGATGCAAAAATACAGTTGGAAGGCATTTTTCAAAAGTTGCTGAAAACAGGGGTCTCGCTCGAGCGAGCCTTTCTTCGCTCGAGCGAGGTTGCAAAATCAAAGGCTTAGCTCGAGCGAGAGGTCCTTCGCTCGAGCGGTCTGATGAAACAGTAAAAGTACTGGATGCTCGATTTTTACGCTCGAGCCACCAATCCTTCGCTCGAGCGTGGCTCAGAGGAAACGTTGGTCGCTCGAGCGAAGAAGCCAAATCTGGAATTTCCAGATTTGCCTTCCAAGCTCAAACCAAGCATTCTCAACTCAATTCTCGACCTCTTGGGCCCAAATTCTGGAAAATACATCCCAAAACAATGTATAACAAGTTTCAAAAGCCAATTTATGAATTCCAAATTTCAAAGGTGAGTCAATTAAATCCAAAATTCAAACCCATTTTCAAGAACAATTTCAAAACATGCAATGCATGAGTTTTTGACCAAATTCAAGGTTCAAATCTTGCTCTAATGAGCTCAATAGTTGGAAAACAAAATGAAAACATGGACTTTGATAGAAACATGAGCATGCATGTACAATCCATCATGAATTCAACTTCAAAATGCACCAAAATGGCCATGCATGCATGAATTCAAGCATAATTCAACATCTATGCACTAAATCATGGCTTAATTCTACAATGGAGTATAAAACATGCAAGACTTAGCTTAATCTCCTAATTAGAGGGATGAATTCACTTACCCAAGTCTTGTAATCAAGGTGTAGGAGCTAAATGAGCAATCTACACTTCAATTCTTAAGCAATTCTTCAAGAGTAAGCCGATACACAAGATGAAATCACTCTCTCACTCTAACTCTCTCCCTTGGTCGGCTATACACTCAAAATATGGCTGAGGGAAATGCTGTCTCTAAGTGTAAGGCTCAACAATGATAAGAATAAACAAAAGCCACTCAATGGCAATTTGGTAGATAAGCCTAAGTTTGCAATTAGCTCATTTTAATCTAGTTTAATCATTCCTAATCAATTTTCAGATAAATATACCATTAAATCACAAATATTCTACTGATTCCAAAACTCTAAACGGTTTCTAATTCGGCCGCCGATAAGGCCTTCAATTAGCAGTTTAAACATATGAATTCAAACAGATATTCAATCAATCAAACAGATGCAATATGCAATTCAATAGATAAACTTATTCAATTTCAGTTTCGATTTCAATCAGTCCATTCAGTACTTCAGTTAATTCAATTATCAGTCATTATCAGTTCGGTTTAGCAGTAATCAGTACGTAATTCAGTGGTTAATCGGTAATCAGCACGAGGGTTGTTACACTACATGTACCATATAGAAAGCCACCGTTACATGTTTGAATTACTGATTAGAAAGTCATGGTTGGCTTATTAAATTCATAATTGTAATGGAATGGTTTTAATTTAATCAAAATGCTTCTCTCTTGCTTAATTTGTATGCTTATTTGATTCGTGTATAGTTTTATTTTATGAGCATAATTTTATAATTTCCTACCATACTTTGCATGTCTTTTTAGTTTATAATTTTATAATATAATTTGCATGTTCACAAGTGTTTAAATTTTTGTTTGACATGCTAATCAGTTTCTAGTATAATCAACATGTTCAATATGTTTCATACTAGATTAATTCACATGGTTTTTATTTTCTAGATTTAAGTTAATTTACATACTTCTTATTCTAGAATTGTTTGCATGAGTCTATTTCAAAAGTTTAGTTAAATATAATTATTTACATGTTAATTACTATATAGTTGTTTACATGTTAATTGCTCGAATAATTTAAAGGTTTTGTAACTTGTCCATTTATGTACATGTTTATTGTGTACATTAAATTGTAAATTAAACTTTGGGAGTTATAATTTTAATTGTATAACTTGTCTAGCATTTTAATTTTATTTATTTTGGCTATTAAATTAATTTATTCTTTTACAGTTTCTTTAGATTATTTGTTTTATACTTTGTTGTAGTTTTCTGCTAACTTTCTTTACAGAAAGACCCATGCGCAAAAGAATGGAAAAATAATATACAAAGCCAAATGTATGAAATTTGGATTGTAGTAAAAATTTGTACTACTAACCTTTTTGTTGAACGGAAATACCTAAGCGTGGAAAGGAATTGGTTTTGGACAAATAATAATCTTATTTGAATTACTTTTGTTTATATTTGAAGCAATTTTTTTTGCTTGAGAGTTATATGGTTTTTTACCTATATGTAAAAGCATTTTATTTGCTTGTATTGTTGTAACAATTTTTTGCATTACTTGTAATTTGGTTAGCAATTTTTAATGAATCCGGATCCTCCGTCGCACTCCCCTGCAGCCCATTCCTGTCGCTCTCCAAAACGACGTCGTTTTGGAGATTTTTTTCTTCTTCTTCTTCTTTCTTTTTTTCTTTCTTTCCAACACTGGTATCTCTCTCTCTCTCTCTCTCTCTCTCTCTCTCTCTTTCTTCTCATTTCAGATTGCAAATTGAATCGGAGAGAGGAGCAACAATCATCGACCCAAACCACCCCTCTCCTCAGCATAGATAAGATCTTCAAAGCATGCTATACGCAACAGCTAATTAGCAAAAGGGGCTTGAAATTAAGATAGTGAAAATGAAATTACAAACTAACTTTATTGGAGAAATCAATAATCCCTTGTTCAGCAAATTCATAGATACAAACTAGAACTCTTTAAACATATAGTAAAGATTAGCCTAAATTTATTCAAGTATATTGCTTAAATAGAATCTCCTTATCTCCTCCCTGAAGAGTAAACAATTATTTGGAAGATCTCAACTTTCCACATATTGATCTAAAAGAATAAATAGAACAGAAAACCCCAAAAGACTTAACCTTAAATTACCAAAAACATGTCTGAAAATGCTAGATTTGAATCCCAAACCAGAATTACACTATCTTTCAAAATTAATTGACACAAACTATACCCAAAAACCCAAATTAGAAATATTGGATTCCCAGAAAAAAAAAAAAAAGCATAACTAAGCTCGACCCTTTACTCCTTTTACTGTTCCAAACAATGGGTCGTCCTCAAAATTATTTTTTTAAAAAAGAAAAACAATTCAATCCAATCCTATCCAATCATAATACCTTATCAGGTTCTTGATCTTCTTCGATTCTGTTCGAGTCAAACGAACAAGGGTCATCAACAGGAGGAGGAGGAGGTGGAGGAGAGGGAGAGGGAGCTCCGCCGCTGGAGATTGCGATGGCGGGAGGCGGCGGAATCTCCGGCAAAGGAATTGTTTTTCCGAAGAGCTTAATCACAGGGTCTTTCGATTCTGACATTTCTGCATTGTCCTTAAAGAAAACTTCTAGAGAGAGAAAGAGGAGAGAGAGTAATCTAAGGAGTTTGGGATTGGATCACTGAGAGAGAGAGAGAGATCTGACAAAGCCAGAGGTGTGTGTGTGTGAGTGTGAGTGTGAGTGTTGGTGTGTTCTCTCTTTTCGATGATTGTTGCTCCTCTCTCCGATTCAATTTGCAATCTGAAATGAGGAGAAAGAGAGAGAGAGAGAGACATACCAGTGTTGGAAAGAAAGAAAGAAAGAAGAAGAAGAAAAGAAAAGAAAAAAAAAAACCCTCCAAAACGACGTCATTTTGGAGGGCGACAGGAATGGGCTGCAGGCGAGTGCGACGGAAGATCCACATTCATTTTTAATTGCTTGTAAGTGTTGGACCTTGGTTTGTTTTAACCTAATTCATCCATTAGAAAACCTTAATTTTAAAAATTGTTTTCCATATACTAGGAGTCAACATGTTCTTGAAAGTTTTGTCAAAAGGTTAACTGGGTTTTAAGTGGGACCGATATAACCCCTCCAGTCCTCCTGAGAACATTCTTGACCATGTTCGATTCTAGGTTAAGTGGTGAGACTAGTTTTGAATTAAATTTCCAACTGTGGGATTTTCTAAGTGTTAAGTTTAATTTCTAGAAATACAAAAAGTGATATTCTGTTGTATTTTTTTAGAAATGGCAACTGTTACCGATGATGCTGCTACTGCTAATGTTAGTGAAGATCTGAACCCCGGGACAACTGGCTTGCCAACCCCAACTATGACCTCTGTGGTCAACCTTAGTGTTATTCTGGCTATTATGGGTGGACCGCTTGATTAAGGCTGAAATGTACATCATTAAGGCCGTTAATTAGAATCTCTTAACTTCACTTGCTGGTCAAACTGTATACTTTATGTGTGTTGAGTGTCAATCAGGTTGTATATCATCGGAGCATAAAATGGGCAAAAAGACAGAATTTGGACAGAGTTGACTTTTTCACACGTGCGTTGACTTTTTCTGGGAAAGTCAAACCGATGTTTTAAACCTGTTTGAAAGTGAGTAGAAGTATAAAAAGAAAAAGAAAAGGCTTTTCTAGGGTTCTAAAATTGTTTTGACCTAAAGGGAAAGGCTACGGTTTGGAAGGGAAGAAAAACAAAAAGCTTCAAGGATATCTCCCATGGTGGTTTCTTCTCCATCTACCTCCTTCCACTCCTCCGTGAGTGGCTAGTCTCATTTTCTAGGGTTTTGATAGCCATGTAATTATTTTGTTTTCTTTTTGATTTTTAAATATGAAAAGGTTTGAACATTTGTATGGTGATTTAGAAGTTTCTTTTATATATTTTTCATTATTTCTTCGAATATTTGACTTTCTGTGATTGTTGAATGTTATCCATACATGTGTTTTCTATTCCTTCACATTCAAGGTATGAGACGAACCATACTACGAGGAACGAGTCGTATCACTACCTTAGTTTAGAGTGAACGATTCGTATTATTTGAGATGGTTCGTGCTCGTACATTGAATGTGATGATCTTCTTGTCAAATGCTTCGAGCTTGTAGTTGCGAAACATTAATCCGTTCAAACCATAGCATAATTGATTTCAATTGGAAACCCTGATTATGTGGTTAGTGGTGAATTCTCTACCCTAGGATTTTTCTCCAATTCAGTAAACCCAATTTCAATTATTATTGATAATTTAATTCCTTAGTTTAATTTATTTGTTATTAAATTAGGTTATGAACAATCAATCTTTTTATCAAAATTAATTTAGGAATTTAACAACTAAATTAGTTTAATTTCACAATAGTCCCTGTGAATCGATACCTGGACTTGCCATTATTCTAATTGAATTTGGTATAGTTTAGTATTTAATTTTGGTGTGTTCATGACCCATCAAATTTTGGCGCCGTTGCCGGGGACTTCTGGCGAAATTAGTTAATTTAAAGTTACATTCTTATTTTAATTTTTAGTTTAGGATTTTATGCTTTTGGTGTTGCTAAGTGTGCAGAGCATTTAAAATTAGAGCTATCATTGAAGTGCAAGCGGAGCGCAGCTGAGTTTAAAACAAAAAAACCGCAGCACTAAAGTGAGTAAACAGAAGCAAACACTTACAAGTAAAGCACCAAAGTGCTAAAACGAAAGTCAAAGCTCAATTGGGGGTTGGAGACAACGTCTACACGCCAAGCACCCGCAAGACGAGTAAAGCGTTTTCGTTAAACCACTGTGAGTATTTCTCTTTTAGCATTCTGCTTTCGTAACTTTGTGCACCGAGTCGAACTTATTGTGCGGGTGTGGGTAGTGTATGCACAAGCGTCATTCTTGTCGCCCTGAATTGTGGTGTTTGGACCTTGAACTAGAAAGGACCCTTAGGAGACTTAGGGCTTCTACTCATTTTCCTAGGCTTGAGTATTCATATTCATACATTGAGCCATTAGATATGGCAAATCCTAATGTCCCGAATGTGCCTAACCGGACCCTTAAGGATTATTTTACACCTACTGCATATACATCACCATCATGCATCCAATTGCCCAACACCACTGCTGCTCATTATGAGATTTAGTCCAACACCATACAAATGCTCTCATCATTCCATGGACTAACTCATGATGACCTTTATAAGCATTTGAATGAATTTCTTGAAATTTGCTCGACAGTAAGGATCCAGAATTTCACAAATGAGGCGTTAATGTTGCGATTGTTTCCATTCTCGTTAAAGAATAAAGCCAAACACTGGCTAAATTCTTTACCTGCTAATTCAATCACAACTTGGGACCAATTATAGCAACGGTTCTTGGAGAAGTACTTTCCCATAGGTAAAACCAACCAACTTAGGCGAGCCATCATAAACTTTGCTCAAATGGATGGCGAGCAATTCCATGAGACTTGGGAAAGACTTCGAGACCTTCTCCAACAGTGTCCCCACCACCAAGTGCCTGACTGGAAACTTGTTCAAACATTCTATTATGGCTTAACTAAGCCGCATCGCCAAATGGTGGATTCGTCTTGTGGTGGGACATTTATGTCTAAAAATGATGCCGAGGCATGGCAATTGTTTGAGAACCTAAGTGATAATTTCCTTCACCATGCCTCCTCAGCCCGGCAAGTCCGGCAACCAGTAGTTGGAGCTCCGAAAAGAGGGGGCATTTATGAGGCCGGGCAAAACTTAGAGTTAGCCCAACAAGTAGAGGCACTATCCCAAAAGATAGACCACATATTAGCTACGGGACATGCCCTTACCCAGCAAGATTAGCCTCAATTCCGTGAGACATGTGTTATATGTGCGAGCCCTGCTCATGACTTGAGTTAGTGCCCTTCGGCATCACAATTTTCGGAGTTAGTCCAAGAGTATGTGAAAGTGGCTCAAGGATTCTCCAACCCAGGTAATGACCCATACTCCAACACATATAACCCGGGTTGGAGAAATCACCCTAATTTCTCATGGAGAACCCCTTCACAAGGCACTTCTTACAATCCTCTACCACCAAGGCAGAATTTCAATAATTTTGCCAACCAATCATCCTACCGACCACCGCAACCTTATCGACCCCCATAACCGTATCGGCAACCACAACCCCCGCCTGTTCCTCAGGGCAACTTTGTCTTTGAGACTCAATTATTGGAAGTTCTCTCAGAACTGAAAGGGTTAGCACCGATAGTTCACTCCCATACTCACTTTATTGCCAAGATAGAGACCCAATTGGGTCAAATGGCTAGCAACATGAATCAGAGAGATGAGGAAAAATTACCAAGTCAAACTGTGGCCAACCCTAAGGGACAATACGGGGCAGAGAGTTCGGGTGGGAATGGTAAGCAACATGAGCAAGTGCAAGCGGTGGTTGCTTTGAGAAGTGGTAGGGAGTTAGAGCCTCAGTCAGTTGCGCCAGATGCAACTAGAGTTAAGAAGGGTGACCACAGGGGTACACCTAATGAGAGCAAGGGTGAGAGGGAAACACTTAGGAGGGATGACTTAGTCCCTAGCACTCCATATGTGCCTAAGGCTCCCTTTCCCCAATGCCTTGATACACCGTCCCCTTTTAATAAGAAGGCGACATCTATGGAAGCAATGATGGATGTCTTTAAACAGGTAAAAATCAACCTCCCCCTGTTGGAGGCGATTAAGCAAGTACCATCATATGTCAAATTTCTGAAGGACCTTTGTACGCAAAAGCGTAAATCTAGGACACATGTGTCCCAAAAGGTCCTATTCACGGAGCAAGTAAGCTCCATCTTGTTGAATGACACACCTCCTAAGCTTAAGGACTCGGGTGCCCCAACCATTGCATGTATTATAGGGGACCATTTCATTGATAGGGCATTATTAGATTTAGGGGCTAGTGTCAATTTATTGCCGTACTCTGTGTACGAGGAATTTGGGCTTGGCGAGTTAAAGCCCACTACTGTCACTCTTCAATTGGCTGACCGGTCCCTCAAAGTGCCACGTGGCATGATTGAGGATGTGCTAGTTAAGGTTGATAGGTTCTACTTCCCTGTTGACTTTTTGGTGTTAGATATGGAACCGGTAGGCAGTTCTAAGAAACAAATCCCGATGATCTTAGGTCGACCTTTCTTGGCTACGGCCAATGCATGCATCAATTGTCGGACCGGGGTTATGGAAGTTTCATTTGGCAACATGCAAGTGAAACTTAATGTTTTCCAAGCATCCCAACAACCTCATGAGAGAGAGGAGTTCTTATTAGTGGATATTGTGGATGAGATTATGGAGGAGGCTTTGCCCTCCATTCTTGTAGAGGACCCTTTAGAGGCTTGTCTAGCTCATTTTGGGTTTGAAAATTTTGATATTGCTGCGTCAGTTGAGAAGGTGAATGTCTTGCTTAATTCTTCTTTTACACTGGATTTTCCTCCATGGAAAGCCCGGTTTGAGTTACTTCTTCCTCTGTTGAGAGAGCCTGCCATACCATCTTTGGTCACACCACCTAAACTTGAGTTGAAGCCACTCCCGGCCACACTCAAGTATGCATTTTTAGGGCCCTAAGATACTTTACTGGTCATCATTGCATCTGACTTGACTGTAGAGCAGGAGAGTCAGTTAATAAGTGTTCTCGTGGCACAACGAAGTGCTATAGAGTGGTCAGTGGCTGATTTGAAAGGGATAGATCCCTCCGTGTGCATGCATTATATACACCTAGAGGAGGACACCAAACCTTCTCGCGAAATGCAATGGAGACTGAATCCTAACATGAAAGAGGTGGTGAAAAATGAGGTATTAAAATTGTTGGATGCGGGTATTATATACCCCATCTCAGATAGCAAGTGGGTGAGTCCCACACAAGTGGTGACCAAAAAAGCGGGCATCACTGTTGTTAAGAATAAGGGAGGAGAGTTAGTTCCCACAGGAACCACTACTGAGTGGAGAGTGTGCATTGATTATCGGAGACTAAATTCCTCGACTAGAAAGGATCATTTTCCTTTACCCAGGGGTTTGATGGACCCATTTTGTTATGATTAATAGATTGATTCCTTATTCTCTTTTCTTTCCCTTCTATGCTATTCTGTTTTTCTTTATTCTCGTTATGCTTTATTTGCGTCTAGGAGACTTTAAATTCTCTAAAGGTGTAATTCCTTTGGTGTTAGCTGTGCCCGAACGGCATCTGACGGTCTGGTATAGCCACCTAACCGTGTTTGTAGTGAGTTCCTAGGAGACCAACTAAGACGGTGGAAACTAGAGTTCGAATGGCAAAGCCTAGAACACAAAGGTTTGGGATTTCCGAGACTAGAGTCTGGTTTAAATACCCAGGGGTGTGGAGATTGCTTCAAAACTACCTCGGCTTGAACTCTGTATGGCAGCCCCATAGGTTGAGGTAGCTTTATGTGCCTCGATTCTGGATACCGAATCAACCTAGTTTGTCACCCTGTTGGAGAATAGGGAAAGTTACAAACACAGTTAGGCAGAAAAGTAGTACCCGTGGTTTTCGCGTGAAGATTATACCTTTAGTGGGCATTCCGTTATGTTCTTATGTGCTATATTTATTTCGGATGTCAATTGAAGGTAGAAATGGTTAAGTATATTTGGATTGTACTAGCCCGAAGGCTATAAACTACGCTGGGTTTTATTACCTAGGGGATTCTGAAGTGGCAACTTTATGCCATAACTCTAGTGCCTTTTGTTAGGTGTTGTAAGTTAGTTTTCCATTTTCTTGAAGCATGTATGCTTGCGAGTGCTTCTTGTTTGTGTTAAACTATGCTGTTGCAATGTAGCAGAAAAATGTCATTGCATGCGTGTGGGTGGAAGGGACCTTCCCTGGCCTGGGTAAGACCTTGATTTCTGCTTTGTGGTATATGGGAAATCGAGTATTCAACTACATTCATTAAAAAAAAAAAAAAAACATGCTTTCATGTTTATTTTCTGTGTTTAAAAGCATGCTTTCACGTTTATTTTCTGTGTTAAAAAAAGAAAAGAAAAAAAAGATGTTATACTTGTTCAATTTAAATAAATAAATAATAATGAAAAAAAATGGTTATACTTGATCAATTTTAAAATTAAAAAGAAAAAAAAAAAGAGAGGAAATCGCCGCACGTGCTACTTGGGCCCCGCACGTGCGGGAAGTTTGGTGAAACAAACATTTGCCCCAGGTGCGGGTGGTGGTGCCTCAACCAAGCCGCACGTGCGGGACGACGTTTGAAAAAAAAAAAATTTGTTTTGTTTTGTCTTCTTCTATTTTTATTTTATTTTTTTTTATTATTTCATTTTTATTTATTTACTTATTTCAAAATAAACAAATAAGTAAATAAATTTTTAAATAAATACATAAATAAATTTTAAATATAAATAAATAAATATGCAATTATTTTGTTTATAATTTTTTTTATATATAAAAAAAATTCATTTTATTTATTTATTTATTTATTTATTTTTATTTCCTATTTTTTATTTTCGTACCAAAAAAAAAATATCTCAGAAATAAAGTTGCTAATAATAATCCTAATTTAGTTTATTTTTATTTCCTCTATTTGTTTAGTTTAAATTGTTCGTTAGTGATTCTGGTTAGTTTAATTAGTTTGTGGATTGTTTTATTTTTATTTTTATTTTTAATTTTATTTATTTAGTTAGTGATGTTATTTTTATTTTTTTTCAATTCTATGATGTAATTGTTCCTTTAATTATTACGTAGTTTAGTTTTTATTTTATTTTAATTTCATTTTCAAAAAAAAAAAAATTTTGAAGTGTGTATAGGTTACTCTCTGCCTACCTGGATTTGCGCCTACAATTCTGGTAATTTTCTCTCATTTCTCTTTACTTTTCCATTGAGGACAATGTCATATTCAAGTTGGGGGATCAGGGTTATATTTTCTTTTGTGCATTTCTATATGGCTCATAATTCATGCTTATACCTGTTTCACTTGATTGCATTACTTCACTTGATGTGACTTTTTGCTAGTAGGGTGATGATGTTTGCATATGTTAATTGGAGATCATAGTAGACTTGTATGAAAAAGGTTTATTGGATAGATACTTGCATGCGATGTTTGCACGAGGAGAGTTGTCGGTGTTTGTGGTATTAGTACACTTGTTATGAGTATGCCTTAATTCACATGAACACACTATCATAGCGGTAATCTTTTTATTATAATCCCTAGTGTACATCATTGATAATAGTTAGAGTTGCAGAAAAGAATAAATGAGGAGCCAAGATTCTTAAAAAAAAAAAAAAAACACTGGACTTGTTTGGGTTCGTAGCCTTTTTAACTCGAGTTATTAAGCCCGTAGGGGTGTCTCTACACCTAATGCCCTAAAACCGTCTGGTTTGGGAGTCATTGGCCCAAAACTTGCTACATGGGTTAATTAGAAAGCTTAAAGGACTTGGACATTGCACAGTTAAGGAAAAATAAGAAGAATGACTAGTTCGGGTTCGTAGCCTTTTCAAGTCGAGTTATTAAGTCCGTAGGGGTGTCTCTACACCTAATGCCCTAAAACCGTCTAGTTTAAGAGTCATTGGCCCAAAACTTGCTACATGGGTTGATTAGAAAGCTTAATGGATCAGGACATTGCACAGTCATTAAAAAAAAAAAAAACTTTTGAGAATCTTGACTACAACAGGTTAGTTTTTCTGTATATGTTGGGTGTTATTATGAGTTACATTGGGCTATTATAGTAGACAATTAACTAATATGGAGATTGCACTTTACACTGAGGATACTCATGACTTGTCTACTAGCATGCACAAGTATAGGGAACTTTACTTTTGTATTAACTGAATTGTGGTTTTGACTCAATAGGTTCCTTCATGCTTGTCCACTGTGTCTTTAATGACTCATTATGTCTCAATATCACACTATAGTGGCACATAAGTTGATTGTTAGGTGGAGTAGTGTGGTCATTTGTTGTTAAGTATATATGAATATGTTAATGTTTGTGGGTATCATTTCTGGAAACCCTCACGAGACTTTACTCGTCCACTTGGGATAACCTTGTGGTTTAAAGACTTGTTGCGTATGCTAAATGCAACCGTTTTCCCACGAAAGAGGAAATAGATAGATTTTGTTTAATTTTATTTTATTTTACTTGCTTGAGGACTAGCAACTAGTAAGTTAGGGGGTGTGATTAAGGCCGAAATGTACATCATTGAGGCCATTAATTAGAATCTCTTAACTTCACTTGCTGGTCAAACTGTATACTTTATGTGTGTTGAGTATCAATTAGGTTGTACATGGTCGGAGCATAAAATGGGCAAAAAGACAGAATTTGGACAGAGTTGACTTTTTCGCACGTGCGTTGACTTTTTCTGAGAAAGTCAAACCGACGTTTTAAACCTGTTTGGAAGTGAGTAGAAGTATAAAAAGAAAAGAAAAAGGCTTTTCTAGGGTTCTGAAATTGTTTTGACCTAAAGGGAGAGGCTAGGGTTTGGAAGGGAAGAAAAACAAAAAGCTTCAAGGATGTCTCCCATGGTGGTTTCTTCTCCATCTACCTCCTTCCATTCCTCCATGAGTGGCTAGTCTCATTTTCTAGGGTTTTGATGAAACCCTAGCCATGTAATTATTTTGTTTTCTTTTTGATTTTTAATTATGAAAAGGTTTGAACATTTGTATGGTGATTTAGAAGTTTCTTTTATATATTTTTCATTATTTCTTCGAATATTTAACTTTCTGTGATTGTTGAATGTTATCCATACATGTGTTTTCTATTCCTTCACATTCAAGGTATGAGACGAACCATACTAAGAGGAACGAGTCGTATCACTACCTTAGTTTAGAGTGAACGATTCGTATTATTTGAGATGGTTCGTGCTCATACATTGAATGTGATGATCTTCTTGTCAAATACTTCGAGCTTGTAGTTGCGAAACATTAATCCGTTCAAACCATAGCATAATTGATTTCAATTAGAAACCCTAATTATGTGGTTAGTGGTGAATTCTCTATCCTATGATTTTTCCCCAATTCAGTAAACCCAATTTCAATTATTATTGATAATTTAATTCCTTAGTTTAATTTATTTGTAATTAAATTAGGTTATGAACAATCAATCTTTTTATCAAAATTAATTTAGGAATTTAATTTCACAATAGTCCCTGTGGATCGATACCTAGACTTGCCATTATTCTAATTGAATTTGGTATAGTTTCGTATTTAATTTTGGTGTGTTCAACGACCCATCTAATTTTGCTCAGTCAGCATTCTAGAGAAATTTGCTGGGGTGAACTTCAAGAGATGGTAGTAAGATGCTATTCTACTTGACCACGCTGAACCTTGCAAAGGTTTTGAGGATCCTCCAACCGTGGCAGAAAATAAGCCAGATAGACAGAAGGTCATGGCGTTTAACACATAGAAGCAAATAGACTATCTTTGCCAGAACAATGTGTTCAACAGCTTGGCAAACTCACTCTACAGCGTGTTTTGTGCCAAAAGCTCAGCAAAGGAGTTATGAGAATCTCTGGACAAGAAATACAGGACTAAGGATGCCGGGGCAAAGAAATTTGTCATTGGCCGATTCCTGGACTTTAAAATGATAGATTCAAAAAATGTGATAAGCCAAGTCCAAGAGTTCCAAGTGATCTTGCATGAAAGACTGTGGTTAGAATGACTTCAAGAACTACTTGAAGCATAAGCATAAGGAAATGTTAGTTGAAGACCTGATTATCCGACTCCAAATTGAGGAGGATAATAGAAAGAAATGAACGATTACCTCTTCTATGAAGGCCAATGTCATTGAGCATGGCAAATCTTCTGGGGTAAGGAAGAAGCTCCCTATGAACAATGGCTCGAAGCTGAGGCCAATGGGTGGTGTTGCAAAGAAATCGGCATACAAGCCGCAAGTTCTTAGGGAAGTGCTACAACTGTGGTAGCGAGAGACATCAGGCTAGTGACTACCGCAAGTAGAAAAAGCCATACAAAACCTAAACCCCGTGATCACATGGCAGATATGCAAGAGCAATCCTATAATGAGGATTACATGCACTTGCTTGTCGTTATCTCTAAGGTGAATATGGTAGGTTCAAATCCAAGAGAATAGTGGATTGATACTAGGGCTACACGCTACATCTGCTCCGAAAAGAAGTTGTTTACAACTTTCGAGCCAGTTACAAATGTCGAGAAGTTGTTTATGGGGAATTCTGCTACCTTAATTGTTGAGGGAAAAGAAAAGGTGGTCTTGAAGTTGACCTCAAGAAAGGAGCTGACCTTGAACGAAATCCTGTATATTCCGGACATTTGTAAGAATCTTGTCTCGGGGTCTGTTCTTAGTAAACATGGGTTTCGCATGGTCTTTGAGTCTAACAAGGTCATTTTGACCAAGAGCAGAGTGTATGTGGGTCAGGGATATATGCTGGGGGGGTATGTTTAAACTCAATGTAATGACTGTTATCTCAAAGATGAATAAAGATGCATCTTCTTCTGCTTACATGCTTGAGCCTTCCAATTTGTGGCATGGTAGATTCGGACATATGAACTTTGAATCTTTACATAGATTAATCAAGTTAGATCACATACCATCTTTTAAGATTAATCTGAAACATAAGTGTGAGACTTGTGTTGAAGCGAAGTTGACAAGATCTTCGTTTCATTCTATTGAAAGAAGTTAATTTGTTGGACTTAGCGCATAGTGATGTATGTGACTTAAAGTTTATACAATCACGTGGTGGCAATAAGTACTTCATCACTTTTGTTGATGATTGTACTAAGTATTGTTATATGTATTTGCTCAAAAGCAAAGATGAGGCTATTGATAAGTTTGTTCTTTATAAGAATGAAGTTGAGAATCAATTAGGCCGCAAGATTAAGGCTTTAAGAAGTGATCGTGGTGGTGAGTATGAATTACCTTTTATTAAGATTTGTGCTCAATCTGGGATTATCCACCAAATCACGGCGCCTTATTCTCTTTAGTCAAATAGAATTGCTAAGTGAAGAATAGGACGCTAAAGGAGATAATGAATGCAATGTTGATAAGTGCTGGATTGCCATAGAACTTGTGGGGGAAGCCATTCTCTCTATAAATTACATTCTAAATAGAATCCCTCAGAAAAAAATAAACAAGACTTCATATGAATTATGGAATGGCCGCAAGCCTTCTTATAATTTCCTATGAATACGAGGGTGTCTTGCAAAAGTGGCTGTACTTACACCCAAACGGGTTAAGATAGGTCCAAAAACAATGGATTGTATATTCATTAGTTATGCACAAAATAGTAGTGCATATAGGTTTCTTATGCACAAGTCTGATATTTCATATATCCACAAGAATATCATAATGGAGTCAAGGAATGCGTCTTTCTTTGAAGATATATTTCTTTGCCGAACTCGAGGAGTGGATCAAAGTTCTGAGAAAGAACTTGAAGATGATCAAATGGATGATCAAGTTGATGATTAAGATGAGGAAGTAAATGAGCCAAGAAGGAGTAAGAGGGTTAAGACTGCCAAGTCCTTTGGCCCGGACTTCTTGACTTATATGTTAAAGGGAGAACCTCGAACTTTCCATAAAGCTATGACTTCACCTAAAAGTCCTTTATGGAAAGAAGCAATTAAGAGTGAGATTGATTCCATCTTACAAAACCAAACTTGGGAGTTGGTTGATCTACCCCCAGGCAGTAAGGCCTTGGAGAGTAAGTGGATCTTTAAAAGAAAAATGAAAGTTGATGGGTCAATAGATAAGTATAAAGCTAGACTAGCTATCAAAGGATACAGGCAATGCGAAGGCCTGGATTATTTTGATACGTATTCACCTGTGACAAGGATTACATCCATTTGCATGGTGATTGTGATAACAACTTTACGTGGTCTGGAGATATATTAGATTGATATAAAGATAGCTTTCTTAAATAGAAATTTAGATGATGAAATCTACATGGAACAACCCGAGGGGTTTTGAGCTTCAAGGAAAAATAAGAAAGTCTGTAAGCTTGTCAAGTCATTATATGGTTTGAAACAAGCGTTTAAGCAATGGCATGAGACATTTGATAACGCTATGTTGTCAAATGGGTTTAGAATCAATGAGTGTGACAAGTGTGTATATGTTAAAGACACTGACAGAGGTTATGTCATTTTGTGTTTATACGTAGATGACATACTCATTGTTGGTAGTAATGATGAAATGATTTGAACTACCAAGAGATTGTTAAACTCTAAGTGAAAAATATAGAAATACCCTAAATATTGATTTGTGATTATGTATCACTTTTAAGCAGTAAATAACAATCTCATTCAAACAATCAAGACAAATAGACACAATGATTTTATATGAAAAAATCACAATTGGAGCGTCTCCAATTGTGATAAAAAAAACTACGGGCAAAAGCCACGAAACAATCTACTAAGAAGACATAAAGGAATTACACAAGTGTACTCTCAATTACCTAGCAAAACCACGCCCGAATCGAACCGACCCCTATGTGCCTTTTCTAGCCCCGCCTTCACATCGGAATTGTCTTGTAAAATGTTGAATCCACAACGCCGAAATAGAATCCACGACAATGAGCCACTCCAGAATCCACCAAAGCTTCAGGCCCAAATTTCACAAAATCCACCGAAGAACAACTCTCTCTCTTTTATGAATAAAACAAACTAAACAAACCCTTTGATATAATCCATTCAATTCATGATTAAACTCTCACAGATATATCAAAGAAAACAAGCAAAGAAACTCCAGATGAAAACCCTAATACCCAAGAACAAGATCTAGAAGCCATATTCTAAAATCAGACTGAAACACATATTTATAGAAAACAGATCCGCGATCTCCGTTTGAGCGCAAGAATGGCTGCTCGAGCGGATCTACGCTCGAGCGTAGGAATGGCCGCTCGAGCGGACAAACAACTTCGATTGTAATTTTTCTTTTTGTTTCGAGGGCACTACCCCTCGACCCCACCTGGGCGCTGTCTTGGACCCATCAAGGAGCGCTGCCCCCTCGACCCTCGTGAGCTAATCGCGCAGCTCGATCTCCGACATAGTCAACAAAGTGGCAATCATGAAAGAATTAACTTCCGAAACATCTCTGCAAGGCACAATTTGGGTTGGATTCGCATCTTAAACTAAAACCTTACTGAAATAAAAGATCGAATACAATTACAACTAAAAGGAGTTTTGTCAAACGGGATTGCCAAGAATAAAAACCTAATACTAAGTTTGACATGAAAGATATGGGCCTTGCAGATGTCATTTTAGGTATTAAGATTATCATAACATCTAGTGGTATTGTATTTTCTCAGTCTCACTATGTTGAGAAGATACTTGAGAAATTTGGTAAATCAAATACAAATGTGTCTAGGACACCGGTAGACGTGAGTCTACATTTAACTAAGAATAATGGTGAGAGTGTCTCTCAGCTAGAATATTCTTGGGACATTGGAAGTTTGATGTATTTGATGAGTTGTACAAGGTCGAATATGGCCTACTCTGTTAGCAAGCTTAGTATATACATGAGTAATCCGAAGGCCACTCATTGGAGAGACATTATGTGGGTGTTAGGTTATCTACGCTACACCTGAGATTATAGGCTACATTATACCAGATACCCAGCGGTATTAGAGGGGTATAGTGACGCTAATTGGATATCTGATATAAAGACTCCAAATCCACTAGTGGTTATGTATTTATCCTCGGAGGGGCAGCCGTGTCTTGGAAATCATCCAAGCAAACGTGTATATCGAGATCAAAGATGGAATCTGAGTTTATTGCTTTGGGTAAAGCAACTGAAGAAGCTGAATGGCTTTGCCAGTTCATGGAGGATATTCAACGTTGACCGATGCCTGTGCCTGCTATCTATATTCATTGTGATAGCCAATCGGCGAGTGGACGGGGTCTAGAGTCATATGTATAATGAAAAGTCAAGACATATCCATCGTAGACATAATTCCATACGACAATTACTCTCTAATGGAGTGGTCTCTCTAGACTATGTAAAGTCTAAGGACAACATTGCAGATCTGCTAACCAAAGGGTTAACTCAAGAGTTAGTAGAAACGTCGTCAAGAGGAATGAGGTTAAGGCTTTTAGTAATGTTACCGGAACAGAAAACCCAACCTAGTTGACATGAGATCCCAAGATCTAGGTTCAAAGGGACAACCTAATTTCGAGTAACGGGTGAGTCACTGAAGAGGTAAATCCTCTTGCCCATTCCTTTTACAGTGATACCCTATGGAGTTTGAAGGTTAAGCTAATGCTTTTAATAACCTACGTGATTCGCATAATCAACCGTGGTATAATGAGATACCTTATATAGGTTACCTATGTGAGTGCGAAGTGGGGCCGCTTCTTTAAGAATTGGGAAGGTCGAATTCTTTAAAGCCACTCACTAAACCAGGCTTGTGTTCCAGGGCCATATCGGACACACAAGTCAGAATACGAACAATGGTTGGACTAACTCCTGTGTGAGGTCTACTATCTCGGTTTATACAAATGGCAGAACAGTTCAAGACATCATGTTTACTGGTCAGCCAGTAAATTCGATAGGATTTCACTACGAAAGGTTCAAGGCCAACAGCTACCTTTTCTGATGCAGGGTTAGTCTGTGTGCTATTTCTCCAAGCCTTTGTTGTAAACGTTGTCTGTTTTTCTTTATTCGATCAATTTTTATTCATGTGGGGGATTGTTGGAAAAATGATTTTTTGGTAACTTTAATGTGAAATTAAAGTAGGTTCCAACCATTGGTTGAAGTGGGATTAAATGGGTTTAGACTCTTTGTAACAAGGTCTTTACGTCACAAAAAGAATGAACAAAAACTATTAAGAATTAAATGAGAAATTGTCTCATAAAGTTGGTCTCATAAATGAGGTATTGAGAATTGTGTATAACTACCAATCCCAGATTAATTATAGAAGAAAACTTTGATAGGTATTTAAACTTCAAGATTATGAGAAGGGCACCCTTTGGAGCATCCAAATTTTTCGAAGGAAATGAGTCATGAATGCTTCAAGGATGGGTTCGTGATTCGTGGGTCGTGGGTCGTGGATCGTGGATCTTGGGCTTGGGCTTGAGGCTTGAGGCTTGCTGGAATGGGTTAGGTTTGGACTGGGCCGGATTGGTTGTCCACCAACCTAATCTTTTTGGATCAAGTCTGCTGCAGATATACACACTGGTGTATATAGAAAATATATCTCAAATTATTTTTTCCCATTATTTTTGGTCAATTACTCCGGTAGTTTTGCTAGAATAATGGCCATTAGTTAGTAGCCTTCATGGCTGGAGGCTCCTCCTCTCTCCCCCATGGTGTATAAAAGAAGACCCATATGCCTTGGTTTTGGTATAGATTTTTGCCTTCCAATTATACAATCAATTTGCTTACTCTTATAATATTCTTATTGTGTGAAAGAGTGTTGTCATTGTTAGTTCGCCAAAATTATCAGAAAGTGCTTCTACATTAACCGGTCTAAACTGTTGTATCCTACGAGACAGAAGTCGACGTTCCTCCAGTACCCACGGTGAGGCGGCTAATATATTTTAAAGATACTGTAGTATCACACAGGCTTTGGTTTGATTCCTTGGTTTCTTTATTTCGATTCCATATGTATTTCTATTAATCATGTTTTATATTATGTGAGTTAACTGATGAAATATGAATTTAATTGTTTCGTATAATTAGCCAATTTTAACGACAATTATCCCTTAATCATACGTTATTTAAGTTATTTTGAATAATGTATTTATTTTGATTGATGTATTAATTGTTTTGTAGTTTAGTTTGCATATGTTTCTGGTGGAGTGAATTGATAGTCTCCCTTTGTGAAGATCAATTCCATGTCTTAAAAAAAAATTAAAATATTTATATATAATGGATTAGCAAAGTTTAAAGATTCACTTTTGTGTCTGTTAAACAAAAGATTTTGTATTGATCCTCAACTACCAAACGCAGTTGTCTTCTTTCTTTTGTTCCTTTTGGAATGCCCATGTAGTTTTCTTATTTTTTATTTTTATTTTTTCAAAGATAGAGAATAAAATACTAATGCAGTATTTAATTTACTGACATGAAATCGGAGAAATGACCCTTCTTTAATTTCTTTGTATTCTTACCATAATAAATAATAATTTTATTTATAATATATTTTCTATTATTAGTTTAATAAATAAAATATAAAAATAATATTGTGATAAAAATAATATTCTATTATATATAAAACCATAATATAAACATGACAGTCGTAGAGTTTTTAAGTTGATAAAAGTAACAATTGCAACAAGTATAGTAACATATTATATAAATTAGTAAAGATATGTGTACAAAATCTATGTATAACAACATATTGGAAAAATTAACAATGGTGTTGTTTGGTATAGCTGATAAAACAGATTATAGATTATAACTTAATAGATTATAGATTATGACTTTAATCAGAAACTGTTAATCTATTAAAAAATTTATTTTATCTTTTTGTAACTATTTTAGTAAAAAAAAAACTCCATTTAACTTATGTCAAATGAGGACATATATACTTTTAGGTCACGTTTGTTTGGGCGGACTGGATTAGCATTCCCATGATTAATAGTCCTAGGACTATGAATTCGTTGGATTATGTATCCTATCTTAACTAATAGTCAAGTTTAAAATAATTAGTCCGTACTTTAATTGTTTAACCAAACATCAAATTATTAATTTTATTGGACTATTAGTCCAATCCCAAGCTTATGTCCACCCAAACAAAC
Source organism: Camellia lanceoleosa (assembly GCA_025200525.1). Taxonomy (NCBI): domain Eukaryota; kingdom Viridiplantae; phylum Streptophyta; class Magnoliopsida; order Ericales; family Theaceae; genus Camellia; species Camellia lanceoleosa. Next base: position 99,419,026 of record CM045772.1, on the reverse strand, counting down.
ATGACCTTAGGGAAATGATTTGGAGCCCTAAAATCCCCACCCCTAATCCCCCTAATTTCCTTTTTAGGAAATTATTATTATTTTTTTTTTACTTGATATGGAAATTAAGAGGATTAGGAGGGATGTTTTTAGGGGAATGTAGCAAGACCCATATTTTTATTGGTAGAGGATAGTGATAGTTTTCTTTTTTGTTTTCTTTTTTTTTTTGGAAACAAGAGGACAGTGATAGTTGAACCGCTCAAATTGCGAGAGAAAAATAGAAAGTCTTTTTTTTTTGGAAGATTGAGCGGGAGAAAATTAAGATTAAAAGGCATGGGATTGAGGCCAAACTACCACTTGTCCAATCAATGTAATGGAAATGAAACACGTTGACGCGTAATTAGGTAGTAGCTGCTTCACGTCAATTCATGCATTTGTTGATTGAGAAATTGTAAATAAAAAATGTTAGAGAGTCAAAAGATTTGTTAAAATTTCAATTAAATATCTTGACTATAAGATTCATATAGAACTTATATAGGGTTAATCTTACATTTATATGAGGTATTTAGTAAAATTTTGATAAATTTTTTAAAATTTTTAACATTTTTCATTGCAGATTACATTATTTTGATATACACCAATACAAGAAGAATTTATATAATGCATATAAAAAATGTATATAATCATAAAAATATAAATATTATTTCTTTGTCAAACTAATTTATAATTGGGTAAATTACAAATACACCTGCTGAGGTTTACTTAAATTATAAATTGCCTCCTGTGATTTGAAAAATTATAAATACCACACTTACAGAATTAATTGAAAAAGTGAAATTTCTAATTGTTTACCTATACAATAATAAAATTATCTGAATTATTAACTAAAATAAAATTTTAACATTATTAAAAGCTGTTAATTAACTTGATGATTTATTAATATAATGACCTATTTGTTATGAAATTAGAAACTTTAGGGGCATAATGTAATTTTTAAAACTACGAGAATAATTTGTAATTTAAATAAATCTCAGAAAATGTATTTATAATTTACCCTTTATAATTTTATCTTCGTCATTTTCATTACCTAACGAAAACTCAACATCATCATGGCTGATCTTTGTTAGAAAATTCCTACACTCCTAAGATTGTATAAAATATTGTCTAATTTGTTAAAATCAAATTGATCTAGATCAAAAAAAATTAAGTCGATCTAATAATCATAACTCATTCAATTTTTTGCATTTGTCATCAAAAAAAATAGACAACAATGGTTTTTTTTAAAAATAAATCATCCATTTTTTGGGCAATAAACATGATAAACTAAATAAGTTATAATTATCAGATTGATTTAATTTTTTATGAATTAAATACATGAAATTCTCAACAAAATGAACAATTTAAATTATCGAAACAAGTTCCGTGACCTCATAGGCCCAAGTAATGTCCTCCGGTTCATATTTTGGATTGGATAGAATAGCTACCTCCTTACCAAAAACTCGTTTAATGTCTGTTTTTGTTTTCACAAGTTGAAACAATTTACAAAATTTTACCAACCACAGAAAAACAAGGTGTTTCACTTATTTCATTTTTGCTCATTTCTTAATTTTGTAACTGCCACCGACCGGTTCATGACGGCCACCAACGACCATTGCTGATGACTTCTTCTAGAAATTGCGATTGTTGACAACCAGTGATGATTTAGGAAATTTTATAGATGTGATTACTCAACAAAATTAAGTTCCATAAATTTTAACACTTAAATTTCTCCACATTAGGTAGAATAAAATTTTAATAAAATACTATTATCTTAACAAAAAAATGCATAAATTTTTACAATCATATTCACTAGTTCTCATTTTTTTTTTTAATTTAAAAATCATTGCATGATAATTTCATTGTGAATATGTCAAACATATATACATATATGATCAAGTGATCATATAACTATAGATCATTCATTTAGTTTGAGTAAAAGAAACATATTAGAGAATGATTGGATTCTTAATGAGTTTTGGTTTTTAATGAATAGACTCTCTTATTTTTTAAATGAGATCAATTAATAAAGGGAGGGGTGTAGTTTAGTTATTTGTGGGGATTGAGGCATCTTGTTAGGTCTGTGGGACTTACCACGTGCTTCGTTTTGACAATCCGAACTATCAATGTGTAGAGTTCGTCGAGTGTTTCATGCCTACAAAAAATCAAGTTCATTGAATATCGGTTGCCTCTTGATTGAAACACATTTTTATTAAGAATTTATTTTTAAAAATCATGTTTACTATTGATAAAAATGCATTCTGATAAAAGAGTTATTGATATCAGATCAATATGATTTTTTGTAAGCTTGTAATACTTGACGAGATCTACATATTGAATGATTTGTATTATCGAAACGGGACCTGTGATAAATCTCATTAAACTAATAAAATATTTCAGTCCACATAATAGATTGGGGGGAAATCTCTGTCATTATTAAATAAAATTTTTATCATAAAAAAATTAAAAAAGAAAAAAAAAATCAAATGATAGACTGATGGGGGTGGATGGGGGTCACCAATCCCCCTATAATATGCCGTCGCCCTGTGGGCAAGCAACTACTTCCAGTGCTTCCAATCACCATCTCTTGTCATAAATTACGGTCGGTTACTACTTTTTTTTATTGTTAGCAAAGCAACAAACTTCGATAATTGCCACCTACCTCTCTCACGGGTGGTAATTACTGTCACTGTCCAGCAATTACTTTTGACTCTTTCTTAAGGATCAAATACAAATAAATTTTAAATAGTTATTTTTTTATTTATTATTATTTTTTTTATGAACTCAAATATCTTATTCTAGCATAAATTATATAATTGAGTAAATATAAACACGCGTATGTTATTTATTAAGAGATAAATGTAAATTTTCTCTTAATATTTAAATTACTAAATATAACATTTGAAAAGAAAATTTTCTTAATTTATTTTTCTACACGTAACATTTTCATATAACACTCAAAAAACTTAGGGTAAATTACAAACACCCCCTCGAGGTTTAGTAAAAATACAGATTCTCCCCTGAGGTTTGAGAAATTACAAATTTCCCCCTGAAGGTCAAATTTTCATAATAAATTGGGAAAAATTAGGGGGGAATCTGTATGAAAATAAAAACCCCAGGGGGCAATTTGTTATGAAAATGTAAACCTCAGGGGGCGGGATGTAATTTCTCAAACCTCAGGGGGGAATCTGTATTTTCACCAAACCTCGAGGGGGGTGTTTGTAATTTGCCCAAAAACTTAACATTTCAATATAATACTCAAAAAATGTAACACTCTAATGTAACATACTAAAAAAAATTTAGTGTATTTTTTTTCAAACGTAACAACGTAACATTCTAAAAAAATTAATTATTGTATTTTTTTCAAACGTAATATTCCAATCAATATAATACAAACTCCCTTCAAATGATAGAAATTTTTTTTAAGAAACTAAAATTAAATTGGTAAACAAAATTAAAAACACATCATTTTTATATAATTTTATCTTTTGAGAGGGTAGAAATATTTTTTAAAATTAATTTTTTTGATATTTATTTCTATCAAATTAATTTCTATTTTTTCAAAAGTCGAATATGGTGACAATTTTGATGTCATTATTAAACCAATCTATTAAGTCAAAAAAAAAATCCAAAACAAATTTTTTTTATATAATAAACATATCGATTACACATTAGAAGCTCAATAACCATCTATTACATAATAATCATTCAAAAGTATATGTTAACAACAAAAATAATCATCTATTATATGATAACCATAAAAAAATTAAAATTAAAATTAAAAAAAATCAACAAAAGCAACCACTCATTACATGATCATCGTTCAAACATATCCAAAAAAATAAAAAAAATAAAAAAGTAAAAGATTTACCATTTTTGTATAATTTTATCTTTGATGAGTACAAATAATTTTTAAAAATTTAAAAATAATATTTTAGCATTTATTTTTGTCAAATTAGTTTATATTTTATCAAATTAGCGAATTTGCCCTTGAAATGGAGCATTTTTCATTTGCAAAAGAAACTTGTCTTTAATTATCCTTATTTGGAATGGGATTCAAAATTCAAGATCAAATGTATCACAATTAAAAGAATAGTGACCAAAGTGATACAAGCCCCAAACTACATAGACAGTTAGTGTAATTTTCCCTATTTTTTTCTTAAAAAACCACATCAGCATGCATTTTTCATACATATAAAGTTCTATACAAACTCAAACTCAATTACAATTATAACAACCAATTTTATATGGGCTTTATTTGAGAAATACTTATTTTTGCTATAGATAATTGATAATTTAATTTAATTATTATGATATTTGAAAAAAAATTATCTCGATATACAAATAAATAAATAAGATAGAATATACTTAATTATGTGTATCGTATAGATCAAATTAATTTCTTTTATATTTTATATTTTTTGTTTATCTTATTGATGTCTTAATAATAATTTATATTTTTTATTTAGCATTAAATTATTTTTTTTTAAAATTTATATTTAATTTAAATTTTACATACCTATAAACAATATGTATGAATAATTCTGTTAGGTTTTTATTCTTGGCAATCTCATTTGACAAAACTCCTTTCAGTTGTCCTTATTTTCGCACTTTTTATTTCAGTGAGGCTATGAGTGTTTAGATGCGAATCCAACCTGAATTGTGCCTTTGTAGAGAAGTTTGTGATGTTAATACTTTCAAGATTGCCACTTACGATTATGACGAGGATCGATTTGTCAGTCGGCCATGGGGTCTAGGGGGTAGCGCTCCTTGGCGTGTCCGGCGGTGCCAGCTCATCTAAAATTGCATTTAAAGTTGCCTGTCCGCCCTTACTTGCTCGAGCGAAGGACTGCATCTGCATAAAAACCTGAAAGAGGTGTTTGTTTGCTCGAGCGAAGGATGCGTGGCTCGAGCGAAGCCACTCATGAAAATCACACGAGATATGTTCCTTGCTCAAGCGAGAGAAGCTTCGCTCGAGCGAGCTTCAAAATCCAGGATTTCTATAAGTAGTTGTTTTACTCCAAAACTAGGATTCCCCCTTCAGATCTTCTTCTTGGATATTAAGATTTATATCTAGGGATATTTTGCTAATTTTCTTTGATGTTTTGATTGAGTATTCAACTCATGGTTTAAAGAGTATACATCAAAGGATTATTTGTTTGTTCTACATAAAAGAGAGAGTTGTTCTTCGGTAGATTCTGAAGAATTCGAGCCTGAAACTTTAGTGGATTCTGGAGTGGCTCTTCGTCGAGACAATTCCGAGGTAAAGATGGGGTTAGAAGAGGCACATAGGTGTTGGTTCAATTTGGGCGTGGATTTGCTAGGTAATTGAGAGTATACATGTGTAATTCCTTTATATATTCTTAGTGGATTGTTTTGTGGCAGTTGCCCGTGGTTTTTTATCACAATTGGAGGTGTCCAATTGTGATTTTTCCACGTAAAATCATTGTGTCGATTTATCTTGATTGTTTGATTGGGATTGTTGTTTACTGCTTAAAATTGATACATAATCACAAATCAACATCTAAGGGATTTCTAGATTTTTCTAATTCAAAAAGAATATTAAAGAAAAAATCAATACTCTACCTAATCAATTTATGTATTTTCTTCTTAATCCAATCACAACATATTTATATTTAATGTTTTAAATAATTTTTTGTGTAGTTCTATTTCTACATATTTTTATTTTCTAAATAAATATAAAAATAACTAAGTAATTAGAATTACTTTTAGTTTTATATTACTAATTCTCTTTCTAATTTAAATATTATTTTTAATATCAAAATGAGTGTTTATTTTATTATATTATAATTATATATATATATATATATATCATATAAAATTATTATACGATAATTACACATTTATAGTTCAATAGAATTAAAAATTATCAAAATAAATAAATAATTTAACTAAATTTGTTATATACAAGTATTCAAGTAATACTTTTATAGAACGATAATGCTAAAATTATTAAAATACATAATTTAAATCTAAATTTTATTTTTAATTAAAATTAATATTATTCTTTTGTAACACATATAATAATATAAATAGGCATTTACATACAAATTCTAATTTATGAACTTATACTCCATTAACTAACTAACATGTTTTAGACCTTCAAGTCCCATTAAAATTTTTAATAGTCAGAATTGTCCTTCAAATAATGATTGTTCATCATGATTATCTATAAAGGAACATATGATTTGACATTCATTTTGATTTTCAAAACTTTAAAATATCAACTTTCAAATTAAAAAAACTACCAAAAAAAAAAAAATTTATGTGAAAAAAAAAATAAAATTGAAAAACTAAATTATTTTTTTGTGCAATATTAAAAATTTTGTGTCTATGAAGGAGTATGATGATGGAACATTGATGTGCAAAACTGAAAAAAAAAATTTAAAAATGAAAAAACTAATAATATTTTCAATTTTAAAACTGGAAAAAACTATTAATGTTCTCTGTTTTATTGGATAATTGAATCAAACCAATAAGTAGAAGGGTAAAAACATTTAATCTCATGCTCTGTTTTTTTCATAAGTTAGTGAAACAATTATTTGAAATATTACTATACAAAATTGATAATGTTTTTTAATTTTAAAATTTTTAAAAAAATGATAATATTCTCAGTTTTACTAAATAAGACTTATTGGTTTAAAAAATTTTAAATAAGACCTAAGCTACCATAACATTTGTAAATAAAACTTTTAAATAATTAACTCTAATATAAAATATCATTACCTTAATTAAAGTTAACTCCATTGTGATTTTATGTTAGACATTATATTTCTAAAAGTGATTTATATACACATGTATCGTCCAATTTGATATTAATTGGTTAAAATAATAGAATCTAATACTTTCTTTTTTAAAGTTTTTAGAAGATAAATTGACAAATATCAAATAATAAATAGTGTGAAATATTATTTTAAAGAATAATGATTCATCAAAAATGATTGTGTATATTTAAGGTACTTATCGATAAGGGTGCAACTTGGGCGGGCTCAACCCGAACAACCCGAGCCCAGCCTGAATTTTTTTAGGACTTGGACAAAATATTTTTAAATTTGATATAGACTTGGACAAAAATTCAGAAACCCAAATTAAATTTCGACGGGCTTGGGCAAAGACATCAAATAACCCGAGCAACCCGAAACCCGAATTATATATATAGATATATAAAAATATTACATATACATATAAATTATTAGCCATTACATGATATTAAAGTAATTTATATTATTAAATCATATTGAATATATATTATATATACAAATAATATAAAATCTTACTTTTTTTTTCTTTTTATTTTCAATCATAAATTGTAAGAATTACTACAGTGGCATCTCTCCTACATTTTATTAATTTTTTGTTTTGATGGTTTTAATGTTTTTCTATTTAAAAAAAATTGTATATTGAGTTAAATTTTAATAATTTAATAATGTAATTTCAAATAAAAAATAGAATACTAAAATTCATTTACAATTTGGGCAACTCAGACAATTCGGATTTAACTCGTGTCGGGCTTGGACAGGCAATCTCGGGTTGCAATTCGGGCTTGGGCAGGTCTTAGCACAACTTGGGCTGAGCTTGAACAACCTCTCAACTCGACCGAACCTGCTTGAGTTGTACCCCTACCTATCGATGTTTCTTGAATAATTTTTAAATAAAAATTTTGAATTTATAATATTACTGATAATGTATTTTCATGTGTTCTGCTAGAAAAAATATGCAAAAATAATTTGGCTGGAATACAAAATTTGCGATTATTATGATGTGTCACATAATTAATTAAAGCCCTTTTGAAAACTAAAATTATGATTTGAATTTGTAATTTTTTATGTATCAATGTGAATAACGCTTACAATTTTATTGATATAAGCATAAATCCTATATTTGAGTCAACCTACCTTAAACACTTTTTCTTATAATAAAATACTTAAATATTGTCATATAAAAATATTATAATAGATTATAATCAAACACCACTTAAAGTATAATTAAAGATGTGATGCACTACTTTATACATAACCAAAAATATAAGAAATTAAGAAAAACATTTTCGATTAATAACCAAAATAATACACCATGTGTTATAACCGAATCATAATTTGTATATTATAGAATTTTTTGTTATTTTTATTTTTTTTAGAAAAAAAATAGGGTAAATTACAAATACAGTCTTTGAGGTTTGATTAAAATACAAATCACTCATGTGGTTTTAGAAATTATATTCCACCTTTTGAGATTTCTAATTTCATAACAAATTGCCCATTTTATTAATAAATCATCAATTCAATTAACAGTTTTTAATGATGTTAGAAATATATTTCAATTAATAATTTAAGTAATTTTATTATTGTATAGGAGAGCAATTATAATTTTATTTTTTTAGTTAATTCTGTTAAATAAAAAATACTAACAAGGAGGTATCTGTAATTTTTTAAATCACAGGAACAATCTGTATTTTAAGCAAATCTCAGGAGTGTATTTGTAATTTACCAAAAAATATTATTATATGACAATTACACTTCTGTAATACGATAAAATGAAAATTATCACAATAGACAAATCATTTATCTAAAATTAATATATATATATATATAAATATTCAAGTAAATTTTTTATAAAACGATAGTGCCAATATTATCAAAATAAATAATTAAAATCATACTTTAATTTTAATTTTAATTTTAAATTAAAATTATTTTTTTATAACACATATCGTACCATCAAATTTTTTTGAAAAAAAAAAGAAGTGCATTACACAGGTCAACTATTAGTATCATTATATATGAATTTTTTATTTGTATAGGATTACTCAATTTAAAATTTCTAAAAACAATTTTCACACGAAATAATAAGGACATAAAAATAAGGAGTATTTTCAAACTGTTCAATGAGTTTGGCCGTCATGGTTCGCCGTAGATCTTTTCAACAATCAGCCATTAAGCTCGTTTGAAATGGCTGTAAACGCAAGGTAGGTGTGGATTTTGACAAACATAATCCAAAGACTCCAAGTCAATTTGGGAAGGCAAAGTTCTTGACTATACCATACGGTAGGTGCGAAAATTGAAGAAAATACAAGACTCAATCTTAATTGCATTGCATCATCCAATTCAATGGGAAAATTATTAGGTGTTTCCAATTAATCATTAATTATTATGCCATATGTTATTTCTTTATCACCAATGAACCACGAATCTCATTATTTCTACCAATCCTATTCGATTTGTGACATTAGGGAACTGTGCACCAAATAACTTTTTCAATTAAAGCAAGATTTTTTTTTTGGGTTTCCTATGGAGTGGTTGAGTCAGTACTTTGATTAATCTCTGCTTACGGTGGGAGTCTGTCGTTCGCCATGAGGTGTTACAACTCTCGGAACTCGAATTAGGGAATAAACCTAGTCAAATCTCATAACTTTAACCAGTCATGAACAAATCACTAGATCACAAATTCATAATTAAAGACAAGATTTTTTGGATCATAACAAAACAAATTTTTTAGATGCTTACAATAGATCACAAAATACATACTGATTAAATTTGAAAAAAACTAAATTGTGTTAAATTTTTGCCAAAGGAAGGAAAGAAAAGAGGGGATGAGCGGTGGATACAATTTTATGTTTTTTCTTTAAATTTAATTTTATCCTTATAAATACATTAAATTGTGTCATATTTTTTTTAAACATACACTAATATTTTCATTGCAACAGTCACATACTCACAATTAACAGATCTTAACACATAAAATTAGATTTAACTTTTATTACTTTTTGCCATACAACACGTTAATATGTATTTAAGTTCTAATTTCATATGCAAATTTTAAAAATTTAAAAAAAAAATTAAACAAAGGCTCTAATTTCATATTTAGTTGATTAATATATACACCTTATTCAGCTAATTTTACTTGGCAAATATTCTTCAAATTCTTCATAAGAATTTTCTTCTAAAACTTTTAAATTTGAGGTGGGATTCATATAAAAATTTGGTTTTTTAATTGAATATATAAAAATTTAAAAATTTAAAAAAAAAAAAAACAATTTGGTTGATACTTGATTTTTGGTGTTTAAGTTCTCATTTGATCATGTTTAGGACAAATAAAAATAAAAAAAAATACCAAAATAATTGCTAAAGTTTGTTGGTGAAATTTGAAAAATGTGGTTGGTGAAATTTGAAAATTGTGGTTTCGAGAAGAGTAATGCGATTTTGAGGATTGTAATATGTTTTCATGACTTGTTTTGTTGTGATAAAAAGTACAATAAAATTATTATAAAAATAATAAGATCGGTACACTTGCATGGTCCCAAAAAATAAGAATAATATGAGAGAATGACCAAAAAAAAAAAAAAAAAACAATTAATTGGACACATAGTCACATCTCGCTGTCAGAACAAAATAATTTTTTGCCAAACTCATTCTGAACTTTCATCATAAAGTAAGGCAAACCAACCATAAATTTCAACAAAATAAAATGTGACTTGTATAGTAAATAAATGGTAGATTTAATTTTTTTTTTTTTTTTGTTGTGAAAAATCTAAAAACCTCTCAAGATATTGATTTGTGATTATGATTCAATTTTAAATAATGAATAATAATTTCAATTAAACAATTAATAACAAATCGACACAACTGTTTAATGTGAAAAAAATTACAATTAAACTCTTCCAATTATGATAAAAAAAAATCACCGGGCAAAATCACAAAACAATCTAATAAGAAGACAAAAATGAATTATACATAAGAATTCTCAATTACTTAACAAATCTACGTCCAAATTGAACCGAACTCGATATGCCACTTTCACCACTGTCTTCACCTTGGAATTACTTAGTCTAACGTTGAATCCACAACGTCGATATCGAATCCATGATGATGAGCCACTCCAGAATCCGCCAACACTTCAGGCTCAAGTTTTTAAGAATTCACTGATGAACACCTCTTTTCTTGTGAATGAAAGAACAAAATAACCCTTGATGATAGTTAATATGAACTTCATTGATCAATCGATCACTCTCAAATCATTAAGGAAAACAATGCATAAACACCCTCCAATATAGAACATTTTATTTTCTCTTCCTGTTTAAAAATCTGGATGGATTAAACCCTAAAATGTGCAAACAATGCACTTTATACTAAATAGAGTCACGAAAACAGTTCGAGTGCTCACTTTACTACTCAAGCGATGAAACTGCAGGCAGTGTTTATATATAGGCCAACCGCTCAAGTGCAACATCTATCACTTGAACAGTAAGACATGCTTCCCAGAAGTTCGATCTCCGCACTTAGTCGCAAAGTGATAAATAAAGAATACTCAAGTCAAGATACGAAATATCAACACAAACTCTTCTACTCAGACACAACACAAGTTTTAACTCTTATAACCTCACATAACAAATAAAATGAAAGCAATTACAAATGAATGGTATTTTTATTTAATAGAATTGTTAATTACAAAAAAATAAACGTAACAATTTTAATAAAGAGCAAATAAATATATGTAATCTAAAAATTTGGAAATACAGGAGGGTAGTTTTTTTTTTTTTTTTTTTTTTTTTTTTTAAATTCACATTACGCTGTCTCATTTGGCCCTATATAAATAATCTTTTTTTTTTTTGGAAAGAAAGTGCACCACTCACATTATTAATGGTAATTGCAAAAAGTTCATTACACCTTTACACTTATCATTAATGCAACCCTTCCATTTCCCAATGTTGTTGTCTTCTTCCTTCTTCCTACTACCACCGCTGGGTAAGCTCCTCTCAATTTCTCATCTCTTCACACTTTTTTTATAAATTTTACTTCAGACTCACATTGAATCATCTATCTCGGAAGTCCAATAATAAAAATTATCTACACAACACATTTAGTTTTATCGAATAATTATAAATACAGAAATAAATCGTAATTTCTTTAATAAGATAAATGATTTAAATTTAATTATATTTGCATTTATTTTATAAAACAAAATATGATTTATTTTTGTATTTATAATTTTCTAATGAAACTAATTTTTGCATAAATGACCTTCATAACACGGTCTATAAGATGAATGGTTCGGATCATCAATATGAGTCTAAATGAAAACTCATAAAAAGAGTATGGACAGATATAAAGAGATGATGCATACAGTGGAGCTTATCCCCACCACCACTACTTTGCCCTTTACACCTTGGCCACAATGTCCTTCCTTCTCTCTCGCCATAATTTTCACCTCATCTCCTTATCTTTACCCCTCTATTACCCCATGCCTCTGCCCTACTATTGCTGCCTCTTCCCTCCATTCCCATTGCTGCCTCACATCGCTCCTCTATTTCTCATCACTATCACTATGCCTTTTCCTTTTTCTTGCCATTATGCAACACTAGGACTGTAAACGAATTGAGCTAAACTGAGCTTTGTTGAGCTCGAGCTCGCCTCATTAATATTAATGAAACTCGAACTCGGCTCGATAATTTTTTAAAAAAATATTATTTATATTATTTAACATATAAATAATATATTTATTATATAATTTAAATAAAGATAAACGAACCGAGCTTGACGAGCTGAGTTTATGCGAGCTCAAACTCGGCTTATTTACTAAGCGTGCTTAATATTCACCACAAGAAAATACACATTTGCCGACTAAAAAATTTTTGGTCGCAAAAAATTGAAATTTGCCGACAAAAAAAAAAAAAATTCGTTGCTAAAACTTGATACTATTATTGAGTAGAAATATTTTGTCACCAAAAAGTGATTTTTAGCGACCAATTTACTATTTTAGTTGCAAAAAATTTTCGTTTGGCGACTAAATAAAAATTTGGTCCGCAAAAGTCGAAAAGGGAAGACAAAAAAAAAAAAAGGAATGCAAAAACTTTGAGCGACTAAAATATTTTGGTCGCAGATAATAAAACTACACCGTTTTGGTGGTATTGAACTAAATTTTGGCAAATACTGACTAAAGTGTGGTTGGCATTAATTTAGTGACTAAAAGGAATTTACACTTTACACTTTACACTTTACACTTTACACTTTTGGCGACTGAAAAGTATATTAGTTGATGTTGGTCTTAATTTTATTTCTATACTCTTTGGCGACCAAAAAATTTTGCCAGCAAATATTAAGTTTTGGTGACAAAAAAAAAAAAATAGTTGTAGAATATTCATTTTTTCCAACAAAAAAAAAGTTAGTCGCCAAATTAACACTTTTGGAAACTAATAGTTTAGTCGTTGTTGATTAAGCTTTAGCTACAAAAAAATTTTAGTCGCCAATTATTAACATTTGCCGACCAAAAACCAATTTTGTCGCCAAAGGTGTGAAAAGTTTAAAGGGAAACCATTTAATATTGCCCCTGCTTGTTCTCTATTTAAATGAATCATATTGTTCTCTTTCTTACACAGATTTTCCTTTACCACCAAACCTCACGCCACCTTACCACATTGCACCGTCGCTCACCGTACGTTGCACACCACCACCGCCGCTAATCACAGGTGCTCTCTCTCTCTCTCTCTCTCTCGCGCGCGCGCGCTCACGCGCTTGCTTTCTTGCTCTCGATCTGTTTATCAGTCTATCTCTCTCTTGCTAGCCTGAGCTCTCTCTTTGTCTTTTTTCTCCTTCTCTCTTTCTCTCTTAATCTTTGTATTTGTGTTCCGTTACTCCTCTTATTCACATGGTTGCTCTCTATTTTCGTACCTAACAGCACCACCATCACCATTTTCTGCTACTACCAGTTCACCTATCTTCAAACAACCCTGAGATCAGGTATGGGTCCTCTCTTTCTATGTCGCTCAATTTCTCTATTTTCCTTTGTTTTCCCTAATTTTCAAAACCAATTTTTTATTTTCCCTAATTTTCAAAACCCTAATGAGTGAATGTTTGAATGAATGGCCTCAAATCATACTCTTCAGACAATGCAAAAAATGAAAATTGATATGCATATATATATATATATATATATGTATATTCTTGTTTGTTCTGGTTGGGATATGACAGAACACATGTAAGTATACCATATTTGCTTATATAATTTGCTTATTAGTTGGGAATTTTGTGTATCACTGTTTGTATGATCTGGGTTATCTTTATTTCATACAAGTAGGAGCAGGTTTTGTGACTAGCTTTCTTCATTTCAGCTTCATCTATTGAGTGTGAGATTAGGCTTTGTCTATTTGGATTTAGTTATTTTTGTTTTCAACTATCTATTGTCTGGTTCTCTAATTTTTTTTTTTTTTTATTTATTATTTTTTTTTTTTGAGGAAATGGAGGAGCAACAACAAAAAATGGAACTTGAAAATAATAATAATAAACAAAGCTGTGCTAAGTTGAGTTGAGTTAGAGGTCTTTATTTTTAGATTTCATAACCAGAATGCAGAGGGCAATTGCTTTGTGAAATCAAAAATTTTGAAGCCCATTGAAAAATTCTAGTCCTTCAGTAGAAACTATATCCCAAATCTATCTGCATTTATAGACAATCATATAAGGATTCCGAAAGCTTCAAGCCGACCACCTAAATCAGTGATTGTTTTGAATTCTTTTAGAATGAAAGCTTCATTAATCTTCCAGTCTTCAAAAAAATCTGAGGGTTTTTAGATTTAAATCAAATAAAAAATAAAAAGAAAGAAAGAAAGGCAATACTCATCTTAATAGACTTTTTAAAGTAGAGGCATCCGTGCCTAATCAATGTATCAATAAAAACATTATAATTTTTTTTCCTTTTTGGTTGACTAGAAGGTTCATAATTACAAAACTTAGAGCAAGCTCCGCAACGAACATCCAATGGCGTCAACATTATAAATCTGTAACAATCTGGTCAGGAATATCATAATACTATATAATCATGTCCGTAGTTCCTGAACAAGATTTGCCAAAAAGATATGCCAATAGAATTTCTCTCTCAATGCTTCTCCCTTTCCCTAACCTACAAATAGAAAAGATTATTCACACCAGATCCAACAGTGAAAACCAAAATGAAGGGAAATACAACTAAAGATAAGTCAGAACTACATGCTTAAAATGGACTATAGCAAAAAGAAGCTTAAAGGGGAAAAAATTTAGTATTGTGATAATAATCTCTTATAGCAAAGAAAACAAGCATTGTAAATTCATGAATTCATGCTCTAGCTCACGGTTGCCTTTTCAAATCCATGAATTAGGTTACCTAGCTAGGAACTAGACTTGCTTTTGATAATTCTAGTGCATGTTTTTGTTGTTTATAATGGAATTAGGTTACCTAGCTAGGAACTAGGCTTGCCTATGAGCACGTGGTATGCAGAGAGAAAGTTTGGAGGGATCTAGAGGATTAGAGCTTGATGGTGACCCCAAATTTAGATGGGAGAAGAGAACATATGTGTGGGGACCTTGCCACATAAGCAGTTAGTAAACTAGTTTGTGTTTGTAGATTTATTGTCTTATATATGTTAGTTCAAAAGTAGGGTCCTAATAACTTTTTTGTTCATCAACAGGGATCTTGAAAGCCTCCCCGGTATGCCGTCAACAGGTAAGAGTAGTGGGAAGCTCTGGCCACCCAGTCTCCTGTCTCGCTTGGGAAGTCCTTCTGCCATGGGCCTTGCTTGCCCGACTCACTCTGTATCTCACCCTCACAGCAGGAGTTCTCACTCCTTTACCCCCGCGAATGCCAGTCAGAGGTGGCATCAAGTGTGTCTGGATAAAGACTGCATAATCGCCCTCTACGCAAAAGTACTCTGCCTCTAGGCTTATCATGAACTAGATCACCTCGTCGGAAGTTAGGTTGTGTGTCGTTCATATAGATGCGGGTGGTGTCATTGGTATAAATTGGGTAAGTAGGCCCAAGGTCTGACGGACGAAATGCTCACCCAAGAACCAAGCTTGGCAAATTGGGCCCTCAAGAAGAATATGATTTTGAGAAATTCCTCGAGCTATAGTGTATCAGACTTGAAGCCCTGACGGCATTATGGCCCAGGGCTGCCATGTGATCTGAAATGGAAGTGAATGTATTGTTAGTCGTTGTTAGTTGCTAATGTGTGGATCAAGACAATTGTAAAGTAAAATGACGATAACTGTGTCTTGAGTTACCTCGTGTGTCGTGTCCATGTCGAAGTACTGGCGAAAAAACATGAAGGACTCACAAGTCCTACAGTAGAGCTGGCCGTCGTATACCCAAAAAATGGGGACTGTCAATGACATCTCATCTACAGGCTTAGGAGTGAGAGTCGGGAAGTATGCGTAGACCCATGACTGCAGGAAGAATGTGGAAGTGTGTATATTATCAATGCAGTATGAACAGATGTAGAAAGTGCAAAGTAGAAAGCATACGTATGGAACAAATATAAAGCAAGAAATGCTTGAGCAAAAAATGTAAAATGTAAAGAGAGAATTGAGATGTGTACCACCCAAGCTCGCCAGTAGCCTCCAACCAAAGTCCCTTGCAGACGGGAGTAGGAGGTCATGTATCCATACAGTGTGGTGAAGCCAGCACCGCCCCAATCATAAAACTGAACTCGATGGAGCACCACCAAGGTGCTCAGCAAATACAGGCCCATGGTGTTCCACCTGTTTGAGAACAAGGTGGTACCAAAGATGAACATGAGGAAGCCTCTCGCATACTGCTCTATCTCCTCAATCGTCTCGGGCTCACTCCCCTTGAACTGCTCCTCAAACCAGCTGTATTGCACCATGTTTGCCCAGGATATCAGTGGATGTGCTCCAAGCAGCTCGAGCCATGCTGTCTCTCATTCCCCCATATCAGTCAAGAAGGATCGGATCACCCCCTACGCCTAAGCCAGTAATCATGGAAAATTCATAGGGAGCCATCGTCATCTCCCCCGTGGTGGAAAAGTGGAAGGAGTTGATGGTGTCCTACCACCTTTCCACCAGTGCTCCTAAGAAAGGACGACTCGCTATAACCCGAGTCAAGGTAGAGCAGAAGAGATCGAAGCCTGCCTCATCAACGATGTCATGAACCTTGGCTGAGAGCTCACCATACCAATCTCAGGCAGTCGTCGTACCATAGCCCTTAAAAGCGCGGGTCCCGCCCTGTGGCAATGCATAAAATACAATCAGATCGATGCAGTGTATGAGGCAGTGTATAGATGAAGGCAGTGCAAGAAATGCAAACAGTTAAAACCAGGAACGCATAAAAATAATTTTCGTACCTCAACGACAATGATCGATAAATGAGACACTGGCTCCCTCAATAAGAGGTCCTCTGGTGCATCCTCAGCAAAGTCAGTGAAAGATGCAGTGGGTACTATGTGTGTATCTAGATGATACCTCGCTGAATCGAAAGGGCGTATACTCAGCGGTAATGGCTCTGGCTCGGCCTTGGGCTCGGCCTCGAAGTCTGTCTTGAAATCTACTAGAGGAAGCTCCGGAGGAGCCCCATCATGAGGAAGATCATCTGTCATCTGAAAAGGGTGCGAGATAGATAAAAAGTGAAGAAAACTAAAAAAAATGGTAAAACTTTGAAAAAGTCAACCCTAGGAGAGAGAAAAAGTCAAAGAAAGTGAAAGTCGGGAAAAGTGCACAGAACTTGAGAGAAACTCGAGGGGAATGAGCCTAGAATGGTGGAAATAAAGAAAAAAGCGTCGAAATCAAATTCTAATCGGTTCAAAGTGAAAAGAACTAAGAGGATTTAGCAAATCAAGTTTGTGTAGGGTGTTGAAAAATGCGTAGAAAGTGTGGATCTAGAGAGAAAGAGCACTTAGAGAGTGAAAAGAAGGAATTTTGGACATGGGGTTATGAGGAAATGAAGTGCCATGGCCTATACTTAAAGATCCAAGCCGAAAAACCATTTTTGCCTTTGGGTGACCATCGGTGGCCGGCAAAGCACCGCCAGTGGCCGGCAAGGCACACTAGTGGCTGGCAAGGCACCACCGATGTGACAATCGATGGCGGCAGGGCACACCAATGGCTAGCAGGTGGCCGACAGGTGTCCAAGAGTTTTCTATGTATTCCTTGGTCTGTTTTGTGTCCTTGGATTTCAAGAAGTTAAGAGAATGTTTAGTGTTTCGTTCAGAATGTCCCTGCAAAGGCTCGAGATCACACTTCCAGGGTACGATGTTCGTTGCTCATCAGTATAAGTGAGGTGTATCCTTTTAATATATTACAGCTCTTCCCAGAGGTATATCGGGAGTTGTTCTTGAATTGATCTTACTAAATGTGTTTTGTTATTGCATGGAATATGTGTCTATTTGTTGTCACATGGAACGTGCGTTCCACTTATAACTATTGCATAGAACATGCTCTTACTTTAGTCGCATAAAGTGTGCATTCACTCTTCCATTATGCCTAGAACGTACTTTTTGTTTCCCATTTGCATAGAGCATGCATTTAGTCTTTTGCATTAAACATGTTGTTGATCTTGCATTGAGCATGCATTTTCTACTATTGATTACTGCATGCATCTTATACTATTGCATAGAATACGCATTCCGATGTGGCATAGTCCACGTTCTAGTTCTTGTTGCACAGAATATACTCCCGTTTTGTTTTTCGCATGTGTTGCATGTCCCTAACATTGTACCATGATTGTTCGTCTTGCATAGAACATACATTTGCTCGTCCCTTGCATAGAACATGCATTTTTTACTTTTGCATAGAATATGCTCGTCTCTTACATAGAATTTGCTTTCAATCCCCTGCATAGAACATGCGCTCTTATTGTGTTATGCCTGTTGAGTTTCTTTCTTATACAAGCGCGATATTGTATGTACGGTTCATTTAGAGGAGTTCCGGTGTTTACACCACTCCTTGTTTTGGTTAGAAGCATTCGGACGAGTTCCGGTGCTTATACTACTCTTTATTTTGGTTAGAAGCATTCGAACGAGTTCCGGTGTTTACACCATTCCTTGTTTTGGTTAGAAACATTCGGGTACACCCGGTGTTTAACCACTACTCCCTTTGGTTAGAAGCATTCAGACGAGTTTCGGTGCTTATACCACTCCTTGTTTTGGTTAGAAGCATTCGGACGAGTTCCGGTGTTTACATCACTCCTTGTTTTGGTTAGAAGCATTCGGACGAGTTCCGGTGTTTACACCACTCCTTGTTTTGGTTAGAAATATTTGGGTACACCCGATGTTTACACCACTACTCCCTTTGGTTAGAAGCATTCGGACGAGTTCCGGTGTTCATACCACTCCTTATTTTGGTTAGAAGTATTCGGACGAGTTCCAATAGTTACACCACTCCTTCTTTTGGTTAGAAGCATTCGGACGAGTTCTAGTGTTTATACCACTCCTCCCTTTGATTAAAAGCATTCGGACGAGTTCCGGTGTTTACACCACTCCTTTTCTCCTCTCGCGTGTGACGCGTTAAGATACATCGGTTAGAGACATTTGGGTGCACCCCGGTGCTCTCATTACCTCTTTCTTCTTTTGCGTGTGGCGCGTTAGGACGCTTTCAGTAAGAAACGTTCGGGTACGCTCGGTGTTTACACCACTCTCTTCTCCTCTTGCGTGCGATGTGTTAGGATGCTTTAGTTAAAACCATTCGGACGAGTTCTAATGCTTATACCACTCCTTGTTTTGGTTACAAATATTTGGGTGTGTTCCGATATTTATCACCACTCTGGTTAGGAGCATTCGGGTGTGTCCCTGTGTTCACACCATCCCTTCCCTCCTTCTGCGTGTAACGCATTAGGATCTTATTTGACACCTCAGGTGCGCCTGATAGATTGTGTTATTCTTTGCCTTTCCTGCGTGATGCGTAGTTAAGCTTGCATAATTTTCTTACATCCTTTCTGCATGAAAGGTGATTTGGTTCATGTTTATTCACTTCTTTTCATGTAATGAGATTACTGTAGCATTTCTTGGCATAACGTTTGCATTTTAAATGTTTCATTGTGCAGCTTCATTGCATGATCATAAGTTATGTTCTTGCATCATGTATGTTATTTGCATCTTGCACTGGCAGCCTGCGAGCGCAACCTTTTATTGCTGTCTTGATTGTCTGTCCAAGTCTTATGACCTTGTCAAAATGGGTCGTCTCTAGGTTTTGACATTCACTCACATCATTTCATGTCTCCAAGTTCTGTCAAAGAGGAGCAACTGTAGACACCCCATTTTTTATGGCCTTTTAAGACTTGGATGATCTTGCAGGTACAACTGGTGGCAAGTCTGATTGCTCACTGAGTGCTTGAAGTCCGCGGTGGAACGCCATAGGTTTGAGTTTTCCAAACCCTGTATCCTTTTTACCGCATTTTTGGACTATGCTTAGGTCCTTTCAGATTGAGGTTGGTGATGGCCTACCGGCCATTTTTAAGGACTGCTGGCCATGGCTTTTGGCCTGACGGCCATTGATGTGCCTAGCCGGCCACCAATGAACCCTTGCCGGCCATCAGTGATGGTCGCCCAGCCTGCAGTGTTTCAGCAGATATTTTTTGATATTTTGTGCCAACTGTTTGCACAGATTGATGCATCTTCCAACACGTATGTGGCTGGATCTTGGTGAAGAGAATTTGTATTTTCTATATATATGATCTCTCTCTTACATATGGAGGGGTTAGAAAATTTTCAAGACAAAAAATTCTCTCTCTTTCTAGAATTCCTCTCTCTCTCTCTCTCTCTCTCTCTCTCTCTCTCTTGTTATTTTGTGTCTTAAGTCTAGTTTCTCTACACTTTTGCACATCAACCCTAAACCAAACTCTCTCACCTTGGAGCTGAGGTCTCTTGAGGTCCTTCTTGAGCTTTAGAAGTGGATTTTGGCTTGATTTGGCTTGACTTTGGTGCCTAAATTGCATCTTGTTTTCAAGAGGAAGAATACTTGTATTTTGAGCTTTATTTAAATACTTGTTTTGCCATCTTTATATGCTATTTTGGAGCTGATTTTGACCTCCAAAAATCTCTATGTTTATGGTTTAAAAATGATGATTTAAGGCCCTTTTTGAGTTAAAGGTGGTTTATCCTTTTTGCTACTTAGTTTGTTAAGCTTTTGTACCTCTTTTCAAAGCTTTTAAATCAATTTTTTTTGGCCTTTTAACCATTGAATTTCAGAGGATTTTCAAGTGGTAAAAACTTTGTTTTGAAGCCCAAAATTGGAGGGGGTGGTCTCCCCTCTTTGTTGTCTTGCTTGCATGCCTAGTTGCCTATCATGTTAGTATGTTTTTCTAGCATTTTGTAGCTTAATTTCAGCATGTTTTTGCCACTGTTTTGACTTGTTTAGGCTTTATTTTGGGCTAGTTAATTCATTTGAGGCTTGTTTTGCATAGTATAGGGTTATTTCCTTCACTAGCTTAGTGTTTTTGGGCCATGAGGCTATGTGCTTATTTACTAAACTGCATGAATGCTTGTGGATGAATGCTTTGTTGTTTGAATTGAATAATTCAACGAATGTGAGTTTTAAGCTCACTTTGTTAAGTGGCAAATCATGTTTTAAGCCCACTATGTTTGGTGGCAATCCGCATCTTTTAAGCCTACTTGAAGGTGGCAAATTCAAATCATTTTCGCAAACAAACATGAGTTGAATTGTTTCAAGTTTTGCGACTAGTCTATACTTGCTTGTGTGCGTCACATAGTAAGGTTAGATTAATAACCGCAACAAGAACATATAAGGTTTATAAAAGAATATATCATGATTAGTATAGGGCGATCTTTGATTGGGTGAGCGAGGGTGCTCATTTCAGGACCTTCCCCGCTCGTACCTAAGTTCCTGAGCCGAGGTAACTTTGGTGATGACGGACACGTGGCCTTTGGCACGAGTCAGGGTTTCCTAAATTTCCTCAAAAATAAAATATTTAGGTGGCGACTCTGTATCTGGCAAAGTAATCCAATTTTGGCACTTTTTGATTCAAAATCAATTTTCCAAAACGATTTGCCGGATTTAGACTGTTTGGTGTTTATCAATTTCACATTGCACTTGTGAGACTAGATTGAATCTGGAGTCCGAATCAGTGAGGCCTTTTTGGAACTCTTTTCGAAGGCGGGCGTGGAAAAAGGCGAGCCTCTGACTATACAACACCCTCAACAACTAGATACAAAGTTACTCAAAATTCCATAAGCAACAAAAGACCTACAAATTCAATACTTAATTGTACCATGTTATAGTTTAGACTCTAAAAAATATGTAAGAATTTGTTTTATTTTTTTTCGATAATGTCTTGGCATTTTTGCAATTTTTAAGAAGCCTAATGATATTTTTGTCTTTCAAAAGAGGTTTGTTATGTGTTGGAAGTTATATTTAAATGTTGGAAGTCATCTGTATGAGTCGTAAAGTGAATTGACTGGTTTTTATGGAGCAACTATCAAGTTTTTTGCTAAATCACTTGTATCCAACCTTACATGGGCACTAGGTCTCCACAAGTCCCACCAATTCTCCCCCACAACACACATAAAAGCATATCCACTTTCACTTTAGACAACCACGAAATCAAGGTTATTAAATCAAGGTTATTAATAAATCTTTCCTAGTTTTTAATACGAGTAAATCTTACATGTCATAAGATTTTTACATGGGATACACGGGTGAAATATAAAGTGAGTTTTATTATATTGTGGTCTTTATTTGAGAATTAACTTTTTAATTAAATAAAGGATTAAAAAATTTTAAAATGTCATTAAAAAAGTGAAGGAAAAAAAAAAAGTGTTTGACATACACGTAAATATGCTATATTCATTTTATTTTTATGATCTTTTTTAAAAATTATGTAAATAAATTTTACTTTTCAAGTTCGTCTTATGTAGATAAACTTGAAAAATAAAAAAAAAAAAAAATAAGGCCAAGAAGCCACCTATTTTTCTCTCTCTCTCTCTCTCTTTTCTTTTTTCTTTTTTTGTCTTTTTTGGAATTTTTTTCAAATTGTTAATTTTTTTTTTCCAATCTCTCTAATTAAATAGAAAGGAGATTTATTAGAAAATTTCTTTTCAAGTGTTTGTATCCCAATTAGTCCATAAGATATTTTTATATTCCAATAAATCCTATTATTTGAACATTTGATTTACTAAATCCTAATTCTCATATTTAAAATATTTTATGAATATTTGTACCCTTACAAATATTTTTTGAATGGTTAGCAATTTGATGATCTGAACATTCATATTTTACAATGTGAATATTCACATTAATATATGAATGTTCACATTGACAGTGTGAACATTCACATTGACATATTACCATTCACATTGATAGTGTAAACATTCACATTGACAATGTGAATATTTATATTGACGATGTGATCATTCATATCACAGAATATTCACACTACAAATGTGAATATTATTAGAGATGTTTGGTAATTGTGTCACTCATATGATTTATTGGAATATAAGAAAATAATGTGAACTAAATGAAATATAAGTAAATAAAAAAGAATTTATGAAAAAGTACCCCTAAATAAAACCCAAAATTATAAAGCTTGTATGAATTTTTTTTAAAAAAAATATTCACTAAAAATGGAAAATAGTCAACAAAAAATCACTAAAAAACCCAACCCCAAACACTGGCAAAGACATTGAAAAAGCAAATCAAACATACCAATTATTCACACTTTGAATTATGTTAGGGATCCTAAATGAATTACTCCATCCGTTTCAAAATAATGATTTTTTTTAGAAAATTCAACTTTTTTTAATAGTACAATTATTACATTTAAAAAAAAGTTAATTTTCCAAAATTATCCTTTTGATAGTACATTTTTTAGGAATATCAATGCCATAATTGTACTTTTTATATTGTTTATTAATTTAAAAGAAAGGTAAAATAAGAAATTTATATTATTTTTGTACTTGATTTTTGAAGGGGGACTAATATTTTGGGATAATGAAAAATGAAATAAGGGACTAATATTTTGAAACTGAGAGAGTACCAAATATTCTATCAAATCTCTCACATAGGTGTGGGACCATACAAATCATATGTGTGTAGGTCCCACACCCATATAAAAAATTTGGTAGAATATTTAATAATTCATTTAGGGTCTATAGCATTTTCCATTCACTTTTTTAATACAAATTGTATAACAAAATTATTCTCTCTCTCTCTCTCTCTCTCTCTCTCTCACACACACACACACACACACACACACACACACACACACACACACACACACACACACACACACACATAAAAGGGCAAAACTCCAAATGAGGCATGTCTGTCCTGTATACGGAAATATATATTATTTTTTTTTTCACATTTGTGTTATACTTTGTTTAAAAATAATTAAAAAAAGATTATTATTGAAAAATCCAAATTAAGGACGATATAAGGTATTAGGTTCAATGTATATTTTTTTTATTGGTGAGAGATCTACCCTTTGTGAAATAATTTGGTAAAAAGTCTTTTTCTTTGTTTTAAAGGATATTTTGTTTTTAATTTTACTCATTAATTTATCTATTAATTTTTTTTATTCGTTGACTTTTGGATAAAAACAGACATTTTTACCCTATTTGTTTAATAGGATTTACCCTATTTGTAAAAATGTTTGTTTTACCCTATTTGTTTAATAGGATTTACACTATTTAGCAAATAGGATTTACCCATTTAGGATAAAAACAAATAGGATTTATCTGTTCAAAAAATTTCCCTAGCTATTCAATTTTTTTTTATCCTATTTGTTTAATTTTTTTATGATGACCTATACACTAAACTAGAGAGTAAAGAAGGAAAAAAAAAATATTCAAACTTGCTAAGATAAGAGAGAGGAAAACAAGATATTTTAATCAGATTAAGTGCATCAAGAATGAAGACTCAAAGGTGCTGGTGTAGGATAAAGAGATTAAGGAAATGTAGAAGAACTATTTTGAGAAGTTAAATAAAGAATATGAATGAAGGTCAAAAAGGGAGGAAATAGTCAATAATAAGGAAAACTAAGACTGTATATTGTAGGATTATGAACTTTGA
This sequence comes from Camellia lanceoleosa, assembly GCA_025200525.1. NCBI lineage: Eukaryota > Viridiplantae > Streptophyta > Magnoliopsida > Ericales > Theaceae > Camellia > Camellia lanceoleosa. The sequence continues at coordinate 99,394,205 of CM045772.1, read as the reverse complement.
AGTGGAGATTGCACTTAAGAAGATAAAATTGAATAAGGCTTGAGGATCCGGTGATATCCCTATTGAAACTTAGAAATGTTTAGGTAAGAAAGGAGTTGCTTGGTTGACTAGGTTATTTAACAAGATTTTGTTGACCAAGAAAATGTCAGAGTAGAAGAAAAGTATTTTAGTGTCAATTTATAAGAATAAAGAAGATGTCCAGAATTGCAACAACTATAGAGGAATCAACTTGGTGTGTTATATAATGAAAGTGTGGGAGAGAATGATAGAGCGTTGATTGCGAGATATAACAGAGGTATCACAAAATCAATTTGAAATTATGTCTGGTAGGTCAACAATGGAAACGATTTATCTTTTAAGCAGAGTAATAGAAAAGTATAAAGTAAAGAAAAAAAGACATTCATATGGTTTTTTATCCATCTTGAGAAAGCATATAATAGAGTGCTTCGAGATATAATTTGGTAGATGTTAGAGAAGAAATGGGTGACAAAGTGTTAGATTGATGTGATTAGGGACATGTATGAAAGTGTGGCGACTACTATTAGATCATCGACTGGAGAGACACGTGAATTTTCAATTACTGTGGGGTTCAATCAAGGATCAACCTTAAGTCTTTATCTTTTTGCTTTAGTTATGGATGAATTAACGAGAAATATTCAGAATGATGTGTCATGGTGTATACTTTTTGCTAATGATATTGTGTTAATGGATAAAACTAGAGAAGAAGTTAAAACTAAGTTGAAAATTTGGAGAGAAACACTTGAATCTAAAAGATTTATGATAAGCAGAACTAAGACAAAGTACATGGAGTGTAATTTTAGTAACAGTAACAATGGAAGCAGATAAGAAGTGAAGATTGATAACCAAGAATTACCTAAGAGTGAACATTTTTGTTATTTAGGATCGGTTATTGCAATGGCTAAAGAGATTTAGGCGAATGTGGTCCATAGAATTAAAATGGGGTGGCTTAAGTGGAGGAGTGCGTTTGGGGTACTGTGTGATAAATGAGTACCCACTAGACTAAAGGAAAATTCTATAGAATGACTATTAGACTAACGATGTTGTATGAGACGAAATATTGGATAACTAAGAAACAACATGTACATAAGATGAGTATTGTTGAGATGAGAATGCTGAAGTGGATGTATGACAAGATTAGACAAGACAGAGTTAGGAATGAATATATTCGTGAATGTGTAGAATAAGTACTAATAGAAGATAAGTTGAGAAATAATAAATTGAGATGATTTGGTCATGTACAACGGAGACCTACAAGAAGTGGTGAAAAGATGAGATACAATGACAATAGATAGAAGTGTTAGGGAAAGGAGAAGACCTAGATTGATGTGGGTAGTGTATCAAATAGAAATATGAATCACCTTAATTTAACTAACGATAAATGGAAGTGTCAGAGAAAGGGGAAGACCTAGATTGACATGGACAGTGCAATAAAAATAAAGATATAAATCTCCTTAATTTATCTAACCAAATGGTCGTTGATAGATTTGAGTGGAAAAGAAGAATTCATGTAGCCGATTCAATTTGATGGGACTTAAGACTTGATTTTGGTTTGGTTTAGTTTGATTTATCTGTTTAATTTTTTAATCTTTTCAATTCAAATTTCCTTTATCTATTTAAATATTTGTTTAAATAAAATTCTATCTATCCAAATTTATTATTTGTTCAAATTTTTTTACTATCTTTTTAGTTTTTTCCCTTATCTATTCAAATATCTGACCAAATTTGAACATCTATTCAATTTTTGTTTCTATTTGTTCAAATCTTTCTTCTCTCTCCCTATTTGTTGCAATTTCTTGCATCATTATCAGCAAACAATAACAATTATTCGCCAAAAAAAAAAAAAAAAACAAAAACAAAAAGTAAGCAACAACTACCGCAACAAAAAAAAATCAACAACACCTATCTATTTCAATATCTTTCACCATAAATAAATAAATTAACAACACATTAGCTCACAAAACCATGTCTATAAACCCAAGAAATTCATGTAAAAATACAATTTATTGTGCCAAAATATTAGCAAACCTTATGTACTTTGTATATAAATTACCAACTACAAGAGAACAACAATTGAAAATTTTCAATACAAATCATTTGAGCTCTCAGCTACAACTAAAACCACAACAATCAATCATTTATTAACTTGTGACCAAAACATTGAGAATAATAATAATAAAAAAAAATTAATCCAAGACTGTGAATTAAAACTATTCAGATTAAAAATCAATTAATAGAACTTGCCCATACTTAAGCTAAAGCATTCAATCCAAAAACACACACACATATAGAAGTATTCAAAATGTATTAAAATAGAAACCCTAACCAAAACCTCAAGCACAATTAAGAAAATCTAGTGTATAATTAGCTTAAATTGTACCAAAAAATAGCATTGACCAACACACATAGCAACCAAATCAAGGATAAAGAGAGATGTAAATTGAGGATTAAGAGAGAGAGAGAGAGAGAGAGAGAGAACTGAGATCTGTATATATTTGTGTGTGTGTGTGTGTGTGTGTGTATGTATGTGAGTGTCAATGTATGTGTGTGTATGTTTGTCGGTGAGTTTTGTATCTTAGATATTAGATTTTCGCACTAGAAAAACCACATTTCATGCTCAGATCTAAGATTTGTGCGGTCGACGATCTCAGATCTGTATCAACAATTGCGGTGGCGGTGGCGGTGGTGTTGTCAAAGAAAATGCTCCCTACCGGAGCAACAACGGTTGGATCGAGGCAGAGGAGTTGTCCATTGCTGGTGAAGTTCTGAAAAACTCTTGGGTTTTGGATTTGTAATACTGTGAGAGGTACCGATTAAACGTTAAAGACTCATAAACTCTAAGAGAGGACATAGTTTCATATCAGATTTAGCTGACGAGGACGAGGACGAGGACGAGAACGAGAACGAAGATATTGTAGTCGTTAATCAGAAGAGTTTAGGCGATGAGGCCACGAATCCATAGTGACAGATCGGATGAAGTGATGTGAACTCCAAGACCAATGACACCGATATGGATGGCGACAGAAGTTATGGTCCGTTAGTGGTGGTCACACAGCAGCGGAAAATCAAGAAGTGGCAGTGAAGCTAAGACCTAGACAGGTTAGTCGACGGAAGAGAGAGAGAGGAGTAAGATGGTGTTTGTTTTGAGAGATTGAGGGGTGGGATTAGACTATTAGTCCATCCGGACTAATAGTCCATTGTTTGATTCAAAATTTTGGCACCAAACTATTAGTCCTAAATCCATTGGACTATTGTGTCCTATGGGGGGGTGGGACACAAATGGAGGGATAATGGGGGATATGGAATTAGGTGATGAAATGACTATTTTGACCCTCTATTATTTAATTATGTATTATATTAAGTAAAATTGAATAAAATTTAAATGTCTCAATATAAAAATAAAATAATTTTATTTAATTTTTATGGATGTTTTATTTATTTAATTTTTTAAAATAATTTTTTATAGATATTTTATTGATGTTTTATTTTAAAATTTTGTTTATATTTTATTTAATTTCATTATTTAAAATTTTAATAGATGTTTTATTTAATTTCATTATTTAATTATTATTATTTTTTAAAATAAATTTATTTAAAATTTTAATTAAAAAAATAACCCATATTTTTATTGATATTTAATTAATTAATTTATTTATTAAGAAATAAATTTATTTAATTGTGTAAAAAATAAAATAAAATAAATTTTTATTTAATCTAGTTAAAAATAATTAAAATATTAAAGATACGTTTAATATTACTATTACTTAGTAAATAATTGAAAAGGGTAAAATAGTAATTTGAACATTTATCTTTCTCCATAATATTCCAAACAAATATAGGATTCATATCCTATCCAACCAAATAGTCTTTTCCTGACATCTAATCACATGACTAAACAAACATGGGATACAAATCCAGTCCAATCAAATAATTCGGAGACAATGTATCCCAAAACTATCAGTCCGGTAGATTCAAATCCCTCTTTATCCAGTCTGTCTAAATAAACACACCATAAATGGATTAGTTTGGTTTAACCGTGTATACCATATACATGGTAACTTGGTCATTTTGCAGGAGTTTGTTCGTATGGACAAAATATTTTAACGTTTAGACTTTTGGTCAAACAAAATTCAAATTTGAATTTATGAACTGAGTGCCCTATTTATTATTATAGCATAGTTATCTTAACCATTTTTACACAATTGTGAGATAAAAACTAAATCCCATATATTGTTAATTTGTTATATGGTACACATTATTTGTTTCATAAGAATTGTTTAGGTTAATTTATATAAGTCGTTTATTAAAAAAATTATTAAATATGTTTCAAATTGTTTGGCGTTAAGGGCGTAAATTTGGTCTGGTCCTTATTGGACTGGGAGGGCTTCTATCAGAATTTGGGTTGGGTCGAGTCGGGCCATGGGTCAGAAAACCAAGCCAGGCTTAGGGGGTATTTGGACCTCCAGCGGGCCAGGTCAATGGGCCTGGGCTTAGTTTTGGTGTGGGCCTAACCATTTTTTAAAATTTTTTTCAACAAAATTTTATTTTTTCACTAAAATGACATCGAGCCTCAAGCAGGTCGAGCTTTGAGTGGGCCTGGAGCAGGCCACGCGAATTGGGCTCCAAAACAAGCGACCAAGGCCTAGGCCTAGAGTCTCAAGTTGGGCTTGGGCTTGACCGGGCCTAATTGGGCCGGGCCCATCGAGGCCACAGCTTTGAGTGACCCATGATTTTACACCCCTCTTTAGCGTGCATTTTCTACTTATAATTTATTAAAGAAAAATAATTTAGATAAATTAAAAAAGATTAATTATCTAAAAATTGAGAGAATGATATTTGTGACTTGGGACATAAGAGTGTACTCCCTTCAAGTCATTTGTGGGCAATTGGTCTCGAGATTAGTCGATATACACATAATTGATCCACCTAATTATCGGGAATATATATGTATAATTGTGACTTCTAATTTTTAGGGGTATTTACATACAAGTCTTCATTTATGAACTTATACTCCATTAAGTCCTAATTAAGATTTTTTAAACCTTTAAATCCCATTAAATTTTTACAGAAATGTTTTGTGGCACTAAAAAACTGGGCACTAATGCCCCTAATTTCTAATTTGGATAACTTTGTTTTGTTTTGTTTTGTTTTTTTTTTTTTTTGCCTTGTATGGCAATTTCGGGGCATTAGTGCTCCCAATTTCGGGGCACTAAACATCACTGAAATTTTTAATAGTTGAAATTCTTTCAAACAATGATTGTTTATCATTTATGATTATTTATAAAGGAATATGATGATTTAACATTTATTTTAATTTTTAAAACTGTAAAACATTAATTTTCAAATTGAAAAAACTAAAAAATAAGAAATAAAAAAAATAATTTATGTGCAAAAATTTTTTTTTGAAAAAATTAAATTATTTTTTTGTGTAAAACTGAAAATTTTGTGTCTATAAAGGAGTATGATGATGAAACATTTATGTGTAAAACTGGAAAAAAAAAATTTAAAAATGAAAAAATGATATTGTTCTTAGTTTTAAAATTGGAGAAACTGATAATGTTCTTAATTTTATTAGATAATTAAATCAAATTAATAAATAGAAGGACAAAAGCGTTTAATCTCATATTTTGTTTTTTTTCATCAGTTAGTGAAATAATTATGTAAAACATTACCATTTAAAATTGATAATATTCTTAGTTTTAAAAATAAAAATAAAAAACTAATAATATTCTCAATTTTATTAAATAAGATTTATTGATTCAAAATATTTTAAATAACTATCATAATATTTGTAAATAAGATTTTTAAATAATTAATTTTAAAGAGGTAAGTAATTGATTGCGTCCACAGCACAGTTTGTCTTCAACAGTGGTGCGTGAGTTGGTGAACATTTGTTTCCCTATAAATACAAGGGGTACGAGTTCATTTATTTTTCAAGCCTTCTATACGTGTTTCTTTCGTTCCAAACAACCCCTTATTCCCAAACCTTTTCAATCGTCACCAAAATACCAACCCCTAACTCTCGCCGGAAAAGTCACTATGCCGTCAGTTTCGGACCAAACAGTTTGCGTCACCGGTGCCGGAGGCTTCATAGCTTCATGGATTGTCAAACTTCTTCTGGAAAAAGGCTATTCTGTCAGAGGAACTGTCAGAAATCCAGGCAAAGAGCTTTAATTTTTCGAGTTTATATTCAGATAGAGAGTTACTATGTATATGCGTGTGTGTGTGTGTGTTGTTAATTGGGTGTATTTATGGTTGCAGATGATCCAAAGAACTCTCATTTGAGAGAGCTTGAAGGAGCAAAGGAGAGATTAACTCTATGCAGAGCTGATCTTCTTCATTACGAGAGTTTACGCGAAGCAATTAATGGGTGTGATGGTGTTTTCCACACTGCTTGCCCTGTTACTGATAACCCAGTAAGTTTTTTTGTTTAATTTTTCGCCAACCCTCTGTTTGGTTGGCGAGAAAAAGGAGGGAAAAAAGTGCCAATTAGAATTCAAAATATTGATTTCTATCTGGGTTTTACTTTTTTGGAAAAAGATATGCATCTAACAGTGAAAGATCATCCCAACTAAACCCAAATCCCTTTGCCATCCGAAAACAATAATTGATACAATGAGGTGGCGCTCGTTGAATTCCAAATACTGGGAAATTTTTCTAAAGACAGAAAATTATGGTTACTTGATTTTTCCTTTATTTTCTCAGCAACCAAACATTTTTTGTTATTGTTTTTTGTGACATGGGATTGATGGAAATGGTGTTAAAAATTTTGAAGGAAGAAATGGTGGAGCCGGCAGTGAATGGAACAAAGAATGTGATAATTGCAGCAGCCGAAGCCAAGGTTCGGCGCGTGGTGTTCACTTCATCAATTGGTGCAGTGACCATGGATCCTAAACGGGGACCTGACACCATTGTCGATGAGAGCTGCTGGAGTGATCTTGAGTTCTGCAAGAACACTAAGGTTTATAATTATTCTACATTGATTTCTATCTGTGCAATTTGGCTTGTAAAAATAATATATGCGTATGGAAATTTGCTAAAAAAAGAACTAGTTTGGTAATACAATGCCCAATCAATTGAGGAAATTTTGGGTGTGGGGATTAGATTTGACGATGCCCAATCAATTGAGGAATCTTTTCATATGCATTTGTGAGTGGTGAAAGGTACCACATGACAGTGTCACGTGGCATCCTCCTAGTATGCAATAATTTTTCCAATTTGGGAGCATTGTCACACTTGTTTATTTTAATCATAGCCTTCTTGAGTTATCTTGTACAAATATTGAAAACTAATATGTCACAATGGCACTAAAAATGATGAGCTTTATGTTGATGCATGACATTGAAATGTAGAATTGGTATTGCTATGGGAAGGCAGTGGCGGAGCAGGCGGCGACGGATGTTGCGAAGGAGAAAGGGGTGGACCTAGTGGTGGTAAATCCGGTATTGGTGCTTGGACCGTTGTTGCAATCCACCGTCAATGCTAGCATTATTCATATTCTCAAGTACCTGAATGGCTCGACAAAGACTTACGCCAACTTGGTCCAAGCCTACGTGCATGTCAGGGATGTGGCACTGGCACACATACTAGTCTACGAGACTCCTTCTGCCTCCGGCAGGTACCTTTGTGCCGAGAGCGTGCTTCACCGAGGTGATGTGGTTGAAATTCTAGCTAAGTTCTTTCCAGAGTATCCCATTCCTCTAAAGTAAGTTCAGTGAACCATTATTTGCCCTTTAATTTTACTTCTCAAGTGCTAAACAAAAGATTTTCCTTGCATTTTGATGGGTCTCACATAGGGGATTCGTACATAGCAATTAACAAATAACTTGTAGTTTTAACATATGTAGCTAGTATTTAAAATTCTTGAAAAATTCCTCTATTTGTAGGAAACAATGCCTTTAGTGGCAGTCTTTTGAATAAGTTGTGAGGCCTAATGTTTGACCTTCCCATTGGACCATATGAGTTGAAAATTAATATGACATGACTAGTTTGTCACATTTTAAATGCCAAAATTGTTGAAGAAGTCCCTTGTTATAATACCTACATCCATACATACCCATTTTTCAAAGATCTATTTAATGGAATTTGTTTTGAAGGATTTGAAGTGTAACCCTAAATAAGCTTTTACCTTAACAAAAGTTGAGCCCTAAAAAACTCCCTAGGAGACTGTTGAAAGTACCAATTACAATGCAAATAGGGGAAACAACTAGAAACATCCTTGAAACAAGTACACACTACCTTATGTACATTATATATGGAAAAAAAAAAAAAAAAAAAAAAAAAACACTATATTAAAGTAGAGAGCTTAGAAAGTTTGAAAAGTATCTATAAAATGTGGGATAAGCATGTTGGGAACATAAAGTTCGCATATTAGCCCTGTTTGGTGCAGCTTAAAAACTGCTTATTTCAACTTTCAGCTTAATTTAAGCTATTTTGATGTGTTTGGTTTAGCTTATAGCTTATAGCTTTTTGAAAATCAGAAATCAGCTTATTCTTTGAGTGGGGCATGAGATACTTAATTTATAAGTTAGAAATCAGCTTATGTTCATAGTTATAAACTATAAGCTATAAGCTGTTTAGGCATAAGCTATAAACACTTTCCCACAGCTCTACCAAACAGGGCCATTGTTTGTGGTGGGTTTGTGGATGACCAACTTTGACAAACAATATATAGGCCCTGTTTGGTAGAGCTGTGAGAAAGTATTTATAGTTTATACCTTTACAGCTTATAGCTTATAATTATGAACATAAGCTGATTTCTGACTTATAAATTAAGCTTCTCCTGTTTTACTCAAAGAATAAGTTGATTTCTGACTTACAAAAAGCTATAAGCTGTATTGTTAAGCTAAACCAAACACATCAAAATAACTTAAATTAAGCTGAAAGCTTAAATAAGCTGAAATTAAGCTGTACCAAATAGGGCCATAATCATTAGCAGGCACATTTGAACCTCATTGTTTGACCCCACAAATATATAAACAAATTGTGTGCCTTAAGAGTTCGCACCTACGAATAAGTCATCGTCATACTAGCATGATGTATCTAACTACCATATGTTTCTATAATAAGGACTCGACAAATAGTTGAATGAGATACCTTTTTGGTCTTTTTCATGTTAAACAAATATATTTTTTAGAAATGACAGAAAACTATGGGGATGATGGGTCTACATAATGGGTCCCAATTTTGATTGGTATCAAACTACTGCTTAGCCTACAAGACTTTTGTAATTTAGCACATATCGGACGCAACAAAGAGTTGAAACTAGGACGTCATGGTTTTAAATTCGTTCCAAAAAAAAAAAAAAAAAACCTTTTTCACTGGATTATCCGTGTGGGTTGGATAATGCGTTCCTACAAAAAAAAAAAACAAACTTAAAATTGGAAAATTTTAGATCGTGGGGCACCAAGGATCGTGCTGATATCATTTGGCCAAAGTAGTTGGAAGCAGCTTAAAGAGCATCATTGCTTATCATAATTAGTCTTTTAGTTTTTAAAAGTTTTGCTTTGTGATTAGAATATGTGGTTATGACTTGAATAGCATTATAATTATAATCTCTTTCAATAATGGAAAATATGATTCCCACCCATTGTCATCCGTTCAAATTTCTATTTAGTTGATTACAATTACCATTTGGATCTTTATATGGATCAGTTACTCATGCCTTTCAATCGAATTATTGTATTTGAGCTTTATTGAGCTGAGCTTGAGCTATTCATGAACAGTTTGATTTATTTGCATCCCTAACTCATAATGGGATAATGGTTGAAAAACACTTTTGTTGTTTTAGAAAATAAAATGTGTGGGGATGTTTGTATTTTGGGTAAATGCAGGTGCAAGGATGAAACAAAGCCAAGGGTCAAACGATACAAAATCTCGAATCAAAAGCTGAAGGACTTGGGTTTGGAATTCACACCGGTGAAGCAATCCCTGTACGAGACAGTGAAGAGCCTGCAAGAGAAGGGTCACCTCCCAGTAGCTCCGCAACACGATGAATCTGTTATTCGTATTCAGTCTTGAGTGTTATCTTATGTTGTTGTTACCTGATTGGGACACACAATTTAGTTTGATTTGGTTTATTATTTTCAGAAAATTGTGCCTAATTTAAAATATGGATTAAATTTATTTATTTATTTTTATCTTTTAAAAAAAAAGTTATAAGGAAGTTTATTAAAATAAAAGTAAACAATATACCGAATTAGAAATCCAACAAAGATCATACTTATTCTAGTTTGACGGATATCTCACCAAATTTATGTCTACACCATAAATTCAAATTATGAAGCTGAATATTTTTTCCGTGGGCAAATCAAACTAATCATATAAATCTCACAAATCGAGCATAATTATATTTATTTTATTTTATTTTTTTAGTGAAGCTAAAAGGATTAGAACTAATGCAAATAGTTTGCAAGTTCAGAGACAAACATGGGCAACATATATATTTCAACAACAATGATTCATCCCCTCTTTTTAGGACCCCTTTTGGACCCCCTCTCTCTCTCATTGGTTACCTTTTCTTTTTCTTTTTCTTTTTTTTCCTGTTCCTCCAATCACCTCTTGCCACGTGGCAAAGGGGGGGGGGGGGGTAAAGGGGGTGACCCCCAAAAGGGGTCCCAAAATGTCTATCATTTTTCAATCCATACTAATAATAAATTGTTGATAAAAAAATAAACTTGAATGTTATAGGAATTAAAACATTAAAGGAACTCAATTTAATTAGGACAAATTATACTAACAACCCTAATAGTTTGAGACTTGTGTCAATTTAATCTCTAACTTTTTAATTGTGACACATTTGACCTTGAATTTTGAATCTTGTTCCAAATAAGAACAATTAAAGATATCATTATTTAATTTCAAGAACAAAGTCATCAATTTGATAAAATATAAACTAATTTGATAAAAATAAATGTCAAAAAAATATTTTTAAATTTTTAAAAATAATATCTACACACCAAAGATAAAATTATGTAAAATTGATAAATCTTTTAGACATTTATTTATTTTATCAAATTAATTATTATTATGTGTTTGGATAATAATCATGTAATAAGTGGTTGTTAGACTTTTAATGTGTAATTGATATATTTAATATATGAAATGTTTTTAGTTTTAAATTTTTTGATTTAATAGATTGGTTTAATAATGATATCAAAGTTGTTGCCATATTTGAGTTTTGGAAAAATATAAACTAATTTAGTGAAAATAAAAACAACCACCCATTACATGATCATCATCCAAACATATAATAAAAATTAATTTGATAAAAAATAAATAAATAAATGTCTAAGAAATTTATCAATTTTACATATTTTTATTTTTAGTGGGTAGAAATAATTTTAAAAAATTCAAAAATATTTTTTTGACATTTATTTTTGTCAACTTAGTTTATATTTTATCAAATTGCCAACTTTGCCCTTCAAATTGAGTAATAGTATCTTCAATTGTCCTTATTTGGAACAAGATTTAAAATTTATGATCAAATGTGTCACAACTAAAAAGTTAGAGATAAAAGTGACACAAGACCCAAACTATAGGGACCGTTAGTATAATTCACCCATTTAATTATATTACTCGATGTATTTTTTTAAACATTGCGATTGTGTTTGGTTTATAGATTTGGTGAGAGATTTAAAAATGAAAAGTGATGATGCAGTTTGTTCCAATGAATGGGTCAGACAGGTCCAAGCTCCTCAATGCCCTCATTCGAACGATCGAGTCCACCGGATAACCTGCGAACAAGTCCAACGGGGAACGGGGTAGTCCCCTAGTGGACCCTCCGACGAGCAAGTTAGAAGGAGAAGTAAGGTGTAGGGAGAGTTTAGAGATAGAAATGCTTAATCTTCTTCTTGTCTTTAACGTTTACTTATATCCTTTGGTAATCATTTCGCTGTCCCTTCCGACCTGTCCTCCTTGTTGAAAGTCTATGCTGTACCTTACCTTGTTCAGGGTAAGAGGGTTCTGTTCTGACGGGGAGGTGTTGTCGTAATAAATGCTGTGATGGGCTGCATTAATGGTGATGTCTTGATGAATAACTGCGAGATCTTTGTCTGCTGATGTGGCTCGTCCTTCACCTGCCATATGTCTGAATGCCATTGGCTCTTTATGCCATGTTAGATTCTAGCTGTTCTGGACCTCACCAGCTGGGTTATGTATTGGGCTCTGAGTGATGGGCTTAGGTTGTTTATAGTGGTTCATGGCCTTTGTGGGCTTGTACACGTCAGTAGTCCCCCATTCCCGAGTGCAGCTTTAGTCTAACGAAGGGAATAGTAATAAAGAGGGTGAGGGTGTCAGGGGATGGTAATGTGGAGGTCGGCCGGCGGGAGTGACCGAGTGGGTAAACCGATCGGGAGGTGGTCCGACCATTCAAGGTGACCAAGTGGAAGGGTCGACCGCGAAGAGGGTCGACTGCGAATGTTGGCCGAGTGGGAAGGTCGATCACAAGGAGGGGGGACCATGAGGGTTGGCCGAATGGGAGGGCCGACCGTGAAGCGGGTGACCGCGAAGGTTGGCCGGGCGGGAGGGTCGACCATGAGGAGGATCGACTGCAAAGGGTAAGGTGAAGGGGCGTGGGGCTCAAGGGGCGGCGTGTCACGTGGTGATTTGAAATGGAAAAGACAGGGTAAGGGCAGGAGACAGTGGATCGTGGTCGTACACGTGGCAATACCCCGTGATGGGGGAAGATTAGGCGTTGGATTAGAAATGAAACGTTAGGTCACTATGGGTGTTGAAATGAAACGTTAGGTCATTATGGGTGTTGAAAAGACAGTTTTGGCGGATGATTTGAAAAGTTTTCAAGCTGGCGAAAATTAATTGGGATCCTTGGAATACGAGTAAACCGTGGGCTTTTGGCATTATTCGATTCACCTACTTGTTTACGAAAAATCAAAATATTCCAAGTGTGATTTCCTTTGTTGCTCACGATACACCTTTGCAACACTTTTTTAATTTCCTTGCACCTGCCTCCGAAGCGATTTGCAGACACACCACAAAAATGGCCCAAGAGGAAACTGCGAATGTCAGGGTAGATCCCCTTGGTGATGATGATGCTGTGGAGTTAACGCAGCAATACAGGATGGAGAGGGTGGGGGAGTCGATTGTACGATCCCACGGTTCTACCATGATAGCAGCTCTAAAGCCTATCAACCAGGCGGAACCTGATCACTGGCATATAAAGGCAGATAAATCAACGGTTACTGCAGCGGATTTGGAGGCTATTCGCGAAAAATACCAGGTGCCTGCCGAAGTAGAGTTGTCGTTGCCAATGTCGACGGAGAGGCCATCTGATGCCCGGCCAGGGCAGTTTGCTCTTTATGAGGAGGCATTGAAAGGAGGATTGAGATTGCCCCTGCTACAGGTGGTAGTAGATGTCCTAAATCGTTTGGAGGTGGCGCCGAGCCAACTAATGCCTAATGCATGGAAGATCTTGCTGTCCTGTGCAAGTGCCTGGCCAAAGGCGAACGAAGGGGCGGCCATGACAGTGACGAATTCTTCGCATGCTACAAGGCCTCAGGACAGCAAGAGATGTGGGTCACTTTACAGGCAGCAGCAGGGAAAGGGCTGGTGGCGGGACTGCCGTCGTCGATCAAGGGGTGGAGACCACGGTGGTTCTACATGTCTGCCAGTGGAGGAGTTGGGGTGTGCACCATTTGGAAGGTGCCCACCAAGTCCATGGAGCCAAAGCTGGGGGCAGCAACAGAGGAGAGAGTGAAGAGGGTGAAGGAGTGGAGGGAGAAAGAAGAGGCCAAATGGGACGAGCTCGTTCAACCGTCTGCATTGTTTGAGGCAGGGTTGGGTCCAAAGCCAAGTAGTGGGGACTCGACCGAGCGGAGTTGGAGGCAAGGAGAAGGGCTCAAGAGGCGGAGGATTAGACCATCCTTGCAAAAGCCCAAAAATTCAAAGAGTCCTAGGCCGACCGACCACCAAAACTGGTTGCAAGGGAGAGGATTCGACCTCGCCCCAAACCCTTGGGAGAGAAAAACTTAGGCGAATTTGTGTCACGACCGCTCTCAATAGACCCTTTGAAGGAGAGGTCTTTGAAGGAGATTGAGGCATTGGGCGTGGTGAAGAAGAAGAAGAGGGTGAGACGGAGTGAAGAAGAGCCTGCCCAGAAGAGGAGGTGGGAGACGATTGTAAAAAGATCTTGCCAAGGCGAGGGGAGAAGTGGAGGAGACCCTAGAAAGGGTAAGTGCCCCAAAAGTGGTGGACGTCGCCTCAGAGGGCATGAAAGTGGTGCCAGTGGTGGCGGCAATCGCCGCAGGGGTTGCGAGGGCCGCCCCTGAAGGGCAAGTAGAAGATGGGGCAAGTGGCCCTGGGCCAAGAAGGGAAGAACAGCCCCAGGGGGGTCCTGCAAGTTGGGAGACTACCCACGCTGATCTGCAAGCGGTCAAGGTGGAGCTGGAGAACACACGCCGCTAGGTTGTGTCGCTCGAGTTCCAACTGGCTGGCGAGTAGAAGAAATTGGATGAGGCCCAAAAAGCCTGTGCCGTCACGGTCGAGCGACATGAAGAGGCAATGAGCAGTAATGAAGAGCTGGTCAGGAAAAAAGATGAGGCAGATGTCAAGATTGGCGATCTGCAGAAGAAACTGGAGGGCGAGCGTGCCAAGGCAGTGGAGGAGAGGGTTGGCTTCAGAAGGAGTTAGAAGTAGAGAGAGCGAAGGCAATGGCGGAGAAGGAGAACTTGAAGAAGGAATTGGAGGAGGAAAGTGCAAAGGCTGCGTCTAAAAGGGCGACCCTGCAGAAGGAGTTGGACGAAGAGAGGGTGAAGGCAGCCTCTGAGAGGGCGGCTTATCCCGATCTGTGCGTCACAGCAGTGGAGCAATTCAAAGGGTCTGCTGAATTTTAGATGGCAGTTGATGCCGCGGTCGCCAGCAGCTTGGCTAGGCAAGAATTTATTTTTTTTTTTTGGGGGGGGGGGCAGGCCCATCGAGGACGATTGCTGGAGGCGGAACTGAAGCAAAAGTTATTGAGAGCTTCCAGTAGTCAAACTTCTATAAGCACGAAATGGCTGAGTTCTGGGACAGTAGCTGGAAGATGTTCAAACGTAGAGTTGAAGAACTGTTCCCAGACTTAGACCTCAGTAGTGTGACAATTGGTGAGGACGATGTGGCCCAAACCCCCCTGGATGAGGGTATTGAAGAAGAAGACCTCATCTCTAGTAAGGAGGAGTAACTGGAGAAGAAGAAGAAAAAGACTTTGTACAGACATTGTTTTTGTTTTTTTTTTTTTTTTGAATTGCTGTAATGAGCTTATGTACAAAGTTGTGAATAAATAAAATTTCAGTTGTGTTTTGCATTTGACTGTGTTTACTTGTGCGTCTGAAATGGATGAAAACTTGTGATAAAAACTGAATTTAGAAATTCCTCAAGACAGAGTGGGATTGAAATTGTAATAAAAACTGAGTGCAGAGTAAAGTTAAGGACACCTTAATGCAGAGTGAAATTGGACTTGTAATAATGTAGAGTGAAGTTGGACTTGTAATAATGCAGAGTGAAGTTGGACTTGTAATAAAAACTCAATGTAGAGTAAAGTTAGGAATTCCTCAATGCAGAGTGAAATTTAAAATGTAGTAAAATTACAAGTTTGCGTTTGCCACACTGCTCGAGTAGGTTAGTGGTTTATGGAGTGAGGCTCGGTTTGTGAGGAGGAAGGCTGACTTGTGAGAGTTTGATTGAGAAGAAAATAACCTGAGTCTGACCCTGAAACTGTGGCGTCCGGTCTGGCTAAGACTTGTTAGGCAAGCCGAGTGCTTCATGCTCGGTCTGGCAGAGGCTCTTAGTGCTCGGTCTGGCCGAGGCTGTTAGTGCTCAGTCTGGCTGAGGCTTTTAGTGCTCAGTCTGGCTGAGGCTCTTGTAGTCTTCGGTTGATGAGGCTTTTTTTTTAGTGCTCGGTCTTTGGTGAGGCTCTTGTAGTCTTTCGATCTGGTTGAGGCTCTTGTAGTCTTCAGTCTGGCTGAGGCTCTTGTAGTGCTCTTTCGGTCTGGTGAGGCTCTTGTAGTCTTTCGATCTAGTGAGGCTCTTGTAGTGCTTAGGTCAAGTTTGGGAAGACTAAATAAGTGCATTTTTGACTTTTCTTGTATTATGTATAGAAAAAGTAGAGAGGAGATGTTAATCGATGTGACCCAAAAAATATAAAAAGATGAAACAAGTGTACTTTTTTAGTTTAGCCAAACTTGGCCTTAGTCTGGCTGAGGCTTTGAGTGCTTTCAGTCTGCCGAGGCTCTGTGATCTGTCGTTTGTGAGGCTTTGAGTCTGGCTGAGGCTCTTGTAGTGCTCAGTCTGGCTAAGGCTTTGTTAGTACTCAGTCTGGCTGAGGCTTGTAATAAGTGCTGCAAATGAGAATGTTATTGAGACAACACACAGATAGCTAAGGTATAGAGTTGTTGTCGTGGACAGTGTAATCCAATCGATCCAAGTTTACATTATGTAACAAAAAGAAAATGCAACAACTGAAAAATACAACAACTGAGCAATACAACAGTAGGAACTTATTGAAAGTAGTGCTTCAGGTGTTCAGCGTTCCAAGGATGGAGGAGATCTCGACCTTCTATGTCCTGAAGTCGGTAAGTGCCCGGACGTGGTCGGGCTTTCACAACGTAAGGTCCCTCCCATTTGGCTGCCAGTTTACCCTTAGTCGGATTTTTAGTGGCAAGGGTTGCTTTTCTCAAGACAAGGTCCCCTACAGCGAACTCCCTTGGTCGAACTTTGTGGTTGTAGTGTGTTCTCATTTTCTGTTAGTATGAGGCCAGTCTGACAGCAGTGGTTTCTCTGAGTTCTTCAATTAGGTCCAGGTCTACCCAACAGAGCTCTTCCGTTAGTGCTGGATCCGGATGTAAAACTCTAGGGGTAGGCAGACCGATTTCTACCAGAATAACCGCCTTAGCGCCGTATGTTAAGCGGAAAGGAGTTTCCAGTGAGTCTGAATGTAGTTAAGTAAGCCCAGTACATTTGGTAGTTCCTCATTAAAGCCCTTAGCAGCTTCTAGCTTGGTTTTGATGATCTTCAGAAGAGAACGGTTGGTGACCTCAACTTGGCCATTGGCTTGGGGATGACCGGGAGAAGAGAAACATGGTTGAATTTGGAGGTCTGCATAGAACTTCCTGTACTTGGCGTTGTCGAATTGTTTACCGTTGTCGGAAAAATGGCCTGAGGAATGCCAAATCTACAAACGATCGACTGCCAGATGAACTTGGTTGTGTTCTGCTCGGTAATGGTGGCAAGGGGTTCTGCCTCTACCCACTTAGTAAAATAATCAATGGCAATAATGGCAAATTTGGTCTGGCCTCGGCCGGTGGGTAAAGGGCCAACTAGATCGATCCCCCATTTGGCGAACGGGTAGGGGCTGCAAAGTGTGATCAATTCAGTGGGAGGAGCATGGGGGATATTGGCAAAACGCTGACACTTATCACATTTGAGCACGAAGTCAGCCGCATCTTGGTTGAGAGTGGGCCAGAAATATCCAGTGCGAAGTATCTTGTGGGCCAGGGACCTGCCGCTTGAGTGATTGCCGCAGATACCCTCATGAATTTTTTGCATCACATAAGTTGCTTGAGTCGGATTGAGGCATCGCAGATAGGGGCGTGAGAAATCGCGTTTGTATAAAATACCGCTGATGAGGATGTAATTGGACGACCGGGCCCTGACTTTGGCAGCTTGCTGTTGGTCGTCTGAGAGTTCACCTGTTGTCAAAAATAGAAAGATGTCTAACGCCCAAGGGATGGGCTCACTTTGGAGGAATTGTATTTCGTGCTGGTCGGGACAAATGGCGGGGTAGGATAGGTATTCTAGGCGGATACCACGACTGAGGTCAGACTGGTTTGCGGAAGCCAACTGAGCCATCTCATCTACCTTAGAGTTTTCTGCCCGAGGAATGTGCTTGATGTGGAAGGAATTGAAGAGGCGAACAAGGGGAAGTGCAATATCCCTGTAAACCCGCATTGTGTCCTCCTTGGCATCGAATTCTACCATGATTTGTCCGACGATGAGCTGGGAGTCACTGAACACTCGGATATGGCTGACACTAATATCTCTGGCTAGGCGAAGACCTGCAATCAATGTCTCATATTCGGTCTCATTGTTACTGGCCTCAAACAGGAAATGGAGAGCGCATTTGAAATAACCACCCTCAAGGGCGGTGAGGATAAGGCCAGCCCCACTACTTTCCCTGCGGGATGATCCGTCGATGTTGAGAGTCCAAGAATGAGGGTCTTCTGGTTCGATAGGAGCTGGTGGGGGTGACAAGGAAGTTGTTGGGGGTAGGATTAGTGAATTCCAGGATGAAATCGGCGATAGCTTGCCCTTATAATTATTTGTTGAGGCCGGTAGAGATGTCAAAATTTGAGTTCCACTGACCATTGCATGAGTCTGCCGGAAAGTTCTGGTTACTGCATGACCTTCTTCAAGGGTAGGTCGGTGAAGACCACTATGGAGTGGGCTTGGAAGTAAGGACGGAGTTGTCTGGAAGCAGTGACCAAAGCCAAGGATAATTTTTCTAATAGAGGGTAGTTCTGCTCCGCTCCTCTGAGGGCCCAACTGATGTAGTAGACCGGTCGTTGGACGGAGCCGTCTTCTCTGATAAGAGCTGCACTGACAGCGGTGTTGGATACAGCTAGATAGAGGAAGAGGGGCTCGCCCGTAATTGCCTGTGAAAGAAGGGGAGGATTAGCCAGGCACTGCTTCAACTGTTGAAAAGCCTCTTCGAATTCAGCCGTCAATTCAAAAGTTTGCCGAAGAACTTTGAAGAATGGCAGGCATTTATCCGTTGCGCGGGAAATGAAGCGGTTAAGGGCTACAACTCGGCCAGTGAGTCCTTGGACCTCTTTAACCGTTCTGGGTGACTGCATCTCGATCAAGGCCTTGATCTTTTCGAGGTTAGCTTCAATGCCCCGTTGACTGACCATAAAACCCAAAAACTTCCCAGATCCTACGCCGAAGGCGCACTTCTCTGGGTTGAGCTTCATTTGGCACTTGCGGAGGGTGGCGAAGGTTTCTCGCAGGTCGGTCAGATGATCAGTGGAGAGTTTGCTATTGACCAGCATGTCGTCGACATATACTTCCATATTCCGACCTATCTGGTGATGGAAAACGGCATTGACCAACCGTTGGTAGGTGGCCCTAGCGTTCTTCAAACCGAATGGCATCACACGGTAGTGGTAGGTACTTCGGTCAGTAATAAAGGATGTATGCTCCCGATCGGACGGATGCATCAGGATTTGGTTGTAACCAGAGAAAGCATCCATGAAGCTGAGCATCTGATGACCGGCCGTGGCGTCGACCAGCAGATCTATGCGGGGAAGAGGATAGTTGTCTTTGAGGCAAGCTCGGTTCAGGTCAGAGTAATCGACATAGAGTTGCCATTTGCCATTGTTCTTGTGGACTAGGACCACGTTTGACAACCATTTAGGGTAGTCCACGTTTTTGATAAATTGGGCCTCAAGGAGTTTGTCAACTTCTGCGGCTATAAGAGTATTGCTCTCCGGATGAAAAATACACTGCTTCTGGCGGTAAGGTCGGAAATGAGGTTCAATGCTGAGGCGGTGAGTTATGAAAGAGGGGTCAATGCTCGGCATGTTTGAGTGAGTCCAGGCAAATACATCATTGTGCTCAGTTAAAAGGGCAGTGAGGTCGGCCTTAGCTTGGGGGGATAGTTGGCTACCGATCTTGGTCGTTTTTAATTGGGTTGGTGAGATCGATGGGAACCTCAACGAGCTCCTCCACCGGTTGTCCTCTGACCAGCTCGTCCTCATCTCGCACGTCAAGTCCATCAATGATCATGGCCTTCTTCAGCTTGGCTTCCTTGAGTGAGGCGACATAACATTCCCTGGCTACGGTCGGTTCCCCCCTACTGTCCCGACGCCCAGGTCGGTAGGAAACTTTATGACGAGGTGATAGGTTGAAGTGATAGCTTGGAAAGCGTTGAGGGCCGTGTGTCCAAGGATGATGTTGTAGGCAGAAGGACAGTCGACCACAAGGAAAGTGAGCAACTTCGTAGTCTGCCGTGGGTATTCGCCGATGGTAATGGGGAGATCTATGGAGCCGATGGAGGTCACCCGGTCGTCAGTGAAACCGACCAAAGGGGTTTGGAGGGGCGACAGACTTTCCTTCCCAATCTTGAGCTGGCGGAAACAGTTGAGGAATATGATGTCTGAAGAACTGCCGTTGTCGATGAGAACTCGTCTGACCTTATAGTTGGAGAGGAGGGCAGAAATTACGAGGGGGTCATTATGAGGATAACGGATACTTGTACAGTCGGCGTCCGTGAAGGTGATGGGCTCATCCTTTGCTTGAACATTTGAAGGGTCGGTCTACCGTGGCTGCTTTGTCTCGAGCCTTGCCTTATCTTCGACTTCCGTTCGTAACAGGCAGGATGGCCCACAAGCAAGGCCACTGAAATGACTTGGATTTCACCTGGCGGAGGAATTACAGCGTCGAGGCATGGTGGAGGCGATCATGGCCTTGGTTAGGTTAAGTTGGTTTTGGGGGTGGGTGTCTTGGCGATTGTTTAGGGGGGCTCGGTTCTTTGCCTCTGTTGTGGGCGGGTGTCCGTGAAGCGGTTGAAACGCCCTTGACGTATTAGGGCCTCGACCTGATCCTTGAGGTTGATGCAGTCATCAGTGTTATGGCCATGGTCCTGGTGGAAACGACAATATTTGGACTGACCTTTCCGATTGGAAGGAGTCCGTAAGGGTAGGGGCCATTTGAGAGGGTAGTCCCGTTGGATCTGGTTGAGTACTTGTTCCACAGGAGAATTAAGGGGAGTGTACTGCTCGAACCGACCGGTCTGCGCGGGGGGTTCAGTCTGTATAGTGGGGTGTTTGGCTATTATACTGGGTGTTTTTGGGTTCTGAGTCTTTTCTCTTTTCCCTGAGGGTTAGGCTTTTAGCTATTGGATCCTACCGAGCGGCTAGTGAATCTTCAGCATTCATGTACTTCTGGGCTTTGGAGAGTAGAGCTGCCATGGAGGTCGGGGGGTTTTTGGAGAGGGAAAAGAGAAATCGGACGATCGTAACCCGGCCACGAAAGCCGTGAGGATGACCTTGTCATCATTTTCCGCTACTTCCAGGGCTTCGGTTTTGAAGCGATGTAGCTGTCTGGCGATTCCCTTGGTTTAGCGGATGTTGAGGAGTTAGGTTCTTTGGGCGTTAGCCTTTGGGCTCCAATGAAATGGTTAAGGAAGGAGTCGCTGAGGTGCTGGAAAGTGGAGATAGAGTCTGCTGGTAACTGATTGAACCACAGTCAAGTTGACCCCTTCAATGTCACGGGGAAAGCTCGACACATGTTCTCGTCAGGGAAGGCATGGAGGATCATGAGGGTGCGGTAAGTCTCCAGATGGTCGACTGGGTCCGTCGTACCGTCAAAAGAGTCAATAGTGGGCATCTTGAACTTGGCGGGCAGAGGTTTGTCCCGAATGGAGGCACCAAATGGTGAGTTTGCCGTGGTAGAGGGTTTATGCTGAATGTTTTGCATGACCCCTTGGAGTTGGAGCTTCATGGCTCGGAGTTCAGCGTCCCAGAGGGGAATGTTGTCACCATGGTTGATCAATGGGGTTGGACTGCTTTGGTTTCCTTGAGGTTGGTACCACGACTGACGGGCGTGGGGGTGGAGGTGGTAGATTTATATGTGGAGGAGGAGGAGGTTGCAAACCTTCCAGGTTGGGTGGATAGGGTTGCGGAGCAGTATGGCTCGGGGCTCTTTCTTGGTTGGGTGGGATATCTAGAGGTGGTAGTGGTAGCATTGGAAGATTTCTTTGGAGTAAAGCATTTATCAGGGCCTGGTTTTGCTCGGCTATGCGGTTAATGCTGTTGGTAAGCTTGATAAAATACTGCGGGGGGTTGTTTGGATGGGGGGTCGGCTTGATGGTCGGCAGCATTATTATGAGAAGCCGTGGATCTAGTCGTGACCATACACTTTGATGGGTAGGAGGAAAAGGTTGTTGGGATTGGGTCTTCGGTGACAATGAGCACAACTGGCGTGTGGAGCAAAGACTTTCGCACAGATGGCACCAACGGATGATGCAGTTTGTTCTAGTGAATGGGCCAGACAGGTCCAAGCTCCTCAATGCCCACGTCCGAACGATCAAGCCCACCGGATAACTTGCGAACAAGTCCAACGGGGAACAGGGTAGTCCCCTAGTGGACCCTCCGACGAGCAAGTTAGAAGGAGAAGTAAGGTGTAGGGAGAGTTTAGAGATAGAAAAGCTTAACCTTCTTCTTGTCTTCAACGTTTACTTATATCCTTTGGTAATCATTTTGTTGTCCCTTCCGACCTGCCCTCCTCCCCGAAAGTCTATGCTGTAGCTTACCTTGTTCAGGGTAAGGGGGTCCTGTTCTGACGGGGAGGTGTTGTCGTAATAAATGTTGTGATGGGCTGTATTAATGGTGATGTGCAATGGCAATAACTTTGCAGATCTTTGTCTGCTGATGTGGCTCGTCCTTCACCTGCCATGTGTCTGAATGCCATTGGCTCTTTATGCCATGTTGGATTCCAGCTGTTCTGGACCTCACCAGCTAGGTTATGTATTGGGTTCCGAGTGATGAGCTTGGGTTGTTTATAGTGGTTCATGGCCTTTGTGGGCTTGTACACGTCAAAACGAAAAGAAGTGTGTAAAACATAAGTAAAATGCAATTATATTTTATTTATATTTTATTTATCTTTTTGCTTTTTCTTTCTAAATCTCTATATAAAATCATCAACCAAACCCAGCCTGCGGAAGTTATTGTATAAAACTAATCAATACATATAAAGTTCATAGAAATCATTATGCTGGCAAAGTTTTTTTTTTGGATAAAATAAGAACATTCAAAGATCATGAAAACATCTAGTTCAAAAAAAAGAAAAAAAGAAAAAAAAGATTATGAAAACATACATAAGAGTTCTCATATTCAAATTACATTACCCATCTGGCAAAGTATTCTTTAAAGTAGGCATAAGATACTATTCTAAATTTAAAACCAAAAAATCAAAAAACAATGAAGTATGGGCAATTTAAATTTGGCAAGGCACATATGATGCTAACTATTTTCTTTCTCACCCAACAATATGGGATGCGTGTGCCAGTCGAGCAGTGTATTCAATATTAAGCATGATGGAAAACTATTGAAAATTTCAAACAAAGAATGTGTACACAAAACTAGTGAGAATATTTCAATACAAATAGACAAGCTATGGAATCATTTTGGACTTTTCTTATTCTTTTTTTAATTAATAATACCAAAATAGAATTATAACAAACAAGTAAGGTAGTACGTGGTAGTTGAGAATGAGAGATTAAATAAATTTGATGGGCACCAAGTTTGAAAAGAAGAAGAAGAAGAAGAAGAAGAAGAAGAAGAAGAAGAAGAAGAAGAAGAAGAGAAAGAGTGGTCCAACTATTAAGAATGCCATAAACATTTGTACACTGCTTTTCCACAGTGCACATCTCTAGCAATCTAAAGTCAACAATATACTGATTTGGTGTGCCGTACAAAGAAGTGAATGAGATGTTTTGAACGTTCTGCTCCACAAAAACCATTTTTTTTGGGGGGAGGGGGTGCAACTACTTATGGTGCTATATCTTCTAACACATCACTTCCATTTTGATCTCATTAGAGGTAAAAGAGAGAGAGAATAGAGTAGAAATGATAGAGACCTCTTTTTTCTTGACTCCCACAACTCCCACAGACATATGTCAGTGAATGATAGAAGGGAAAAAAAAAGTAAAAGGTTGGCCAATCCCAAACATTGGTGGTGGTGGGAGTCAAGGAAAAAGGGGGTCTCAACCTTTTTCCAAGAATAAAAAGAGGAGAGATGAAGAGTGTGAATCTACCCCTCCACGTGATCCAATCCACGTCATCAGAGATGGATTGGGAATACTCAATTAGAGTTTCCAAGCATTTTTCTATTCCTATTTATATAACAAGTCTTTGAGATAACTCAAGATGGGTCTAACAATCTTTTTCAACAATAAAAATGGAATAAACCACCAAAATTAGTTGCACAAGCTTTGCTTAGTATGTATCTATTCTATCATATAAAGTAAACATTTGATTTGGTATAGTCGCCTGATTCTATCACATTTCTTCTCTTTCTGAAAATGCCTATAAGATTGATAATTGTCAATAGGATGAAATTACCATGAGTAAACTGATTTTTATATATTTAAAATTGGGTAAATTACAATAAACCTCCTTAAACTATAACCTATTTATATTTTGCCCCATTGAACTTCAACCCTCAATTGTTAACCATCTCAAAATATTATTTTGTTACATTTAACCTCTTATATTAGGATTTTGTTAGAAATTCACACAAAATCAAATCATAAGTAAAGCACATGACATATTTATTGAATTTTTAGGATAATAATGCCCTTATCTAATAAACTCGTTTGCACTTTGCCACTAAAATAAGGGTGACAAGGTGCAAATGGGACACTAGATAAGGACATTATTGTCCTAAGAAAACAAATAAAAATCAGTAAGTGTATTATGTACTTCATACATGACCTGATTCCATTTAAATCCCAAGACAAAATCCTAACGAAAGGTGTTAAGTGTAACAAGATAATAATTCAACGCAGTTAATTGTTGCCTTTTGAAGTTCAAGGAGGCAAAGTGCAAATGAGTCATAGTTTAGGGAGATTTACTACAATTTACCCTTTAAAATTTTACAAACTACTTCTATTCATCTTTTTCATTACTAAATTACATATATTTGCACACGTATCACATATACCCAGTGCTAGTATATATACACAGATACAGACAGGGAGCACACAAATAAACACTTATATTTACCATAGCACAGCCTATGCATCTTTTTGCAAATAATATCCAAGGTCAGATTGTAACACTCAATCAACACGATAATGTCCTCCACAATTGTAACAGATAGATTATGCATTCAAATATATACACCGTATGCTTTTATGTATTTAAAGGTGAAGGTAACTGAGGCAATATGGAAATAAAAAAAAAATGGAAATAATTGAGCAACTTAAGAAAAGAAAAGAAAGTGCTCTCATAATTTACTTAAATATTATAACACTAAGGGTTTCTTAGTACTATATAGAATCTAAGCATCATGTTTTGCACATGTATTTATGTTGCTGTAGTGGAAAGTTGAATTTTAGTTATAATTATTGAAATGGAAGGAAGGTGGATACTAGTCGTGAAGGGTAGAGGAAGATCAGGACCATGGAGGTCAAGAGGAAATGCAGCTAAGATAGCGGTACAGAAGGCCAATGGCTTGTGGGTGGATGATCGATCATTACAGATAAATCACGCAGAGTTTGGGAAGAAAAAGGCAGTTGATGAAGATGTAAGGCTACCACTAAATAATCAAGTGCGGAGACCAGTAGCTAATGTCGTTCAAGGTGGAGTGGTTAGAGTTGGGGTTCGTGGTATCAGAGATGGGAGATCCTATGTAGAGGCTGTGAAAGGAAAAATAGTAGGGAAAATATGAACATCTTACTAAAGGCAGAGGAGACAGGAAATGGATGGTTGTTTGAGAGTATCATCATAAGATTGAAGGCCCAGTATGCTGATGTTAGCCTGAGAAAGGAATTGGCAGCAATAGGAATGGAGGATATCATGGTGAGGAAAGTGGGGAAGAGATGTGGTCATCACATTTAAATCAAAGGAGGAGAGAGACTTGAAAATATCTATTAAGGAGGCGATCTCGGATTAGTGTGAAGATATTCTTTGAAGGAAGACTGGGCAGTCTTGGGCGAGAAAGATGTGTATGGATAAGTTGCTATGGCATTCCATTACATCTGTGGAATAGTTCTAATCTCGAGAAAGATAGGTGGGGTTTGAGGCGGTCTTTGTGTGTTGAAGGAATCTGAGCCAACCACTATCCTTTGTGTGCCAAGATTAAGGTCTCCACTAAATGGATGGATCCCATAAATTCATTATGAAACCGGAATCTGAGAGGATGGTATTTCCAGTAAGAGTTTGTGAAGAATAGGTGGTAACTGTGAGAACTGTGAAATTTACATGTAGATGTCATAAGTTTCAAGATGTAGATGAGTTTGGTAGTTCAAATGTGCTGGGGGACCAAAGTGAGGATATAAATTGCAGGAAGGAAGAAGATGATGGTGCTGATATGGAGGATGAGTCAGTTGTTGACCTGGAGGTTGGCTATGGAGTGGACCAAGAAATCAGGCCAAGTGGTTGTAATGGGAGCATGGAGGTGGATAATGTGGCATGCTGGAGGCGTGTAGAAGAAGCTCAACAAGTTTGAAGTGATGGGGAGCCCTGCAAAGAAATGATGGAAGTGCGAAGCCAGATGATCGACTCTAAGGAGGAGATGGTTGTCAGTTCGAGTCTGGAGAACCAAGTGTGTACGCCAGGTTTTGTTAGAAGTCTTGGAGGACCAAGTCTTGAAAGGCCTGGTGTGAATATAGAAGTGGTTTTGGGCCAGAATAATATATTAAGGCAGGTGGGTGGGTTGTATCAAGCAGAAATTAGGCTGGGGCAAACAGAAACTGGGCTGGGGCAAAAGGAGTTATTTGAAAAAATTAAATATGTTGAAGTAAGGCCTTGTGGGAGATTGTCAAGCCTCTCTGAAACCCAAGAGAAGGAGCCAAATTGTAGACATTCAAGACATAGGAAGGGGAAGGAAAAGGTAAAGAGTAGCAGGAGGAGAAATTCTAATCAGAACATTCTGAGGAGAAGACCCTTCAAGATGATGAGGAAGTATGGGAACAGAGGTGCTTCAACTAGTAGAGACGTGCCTAAGGCTGCAGTTTGGCGTGCAGTAGTGGCGGCAATATCCCTATCTGCTTCAATAGAGGGTGGAGTTGACAAATGGAGGTTTGTACTGAATGAAGCCGAAGCAATCGCAAAAATGGGAGAAGTTCTCGAGATGCAGTTTAACGGTAAGAGTGCTGAAGTGGTGACAGAAATAGTAGATCTCGAATTGAAGGATATGGAGCGTATTGAAGGAGGGAAGAAAGTTGGGGTATAAAGTACACCAGCAGGAGGGCAAATGGGTGTAAACATGGTCATTTATGAAGTTTCTTTTATGGAGTGTTAGAGGGTTGGGGAGGAAGGAGAAGAGAGGCAAAGTTAAGAAGCTCTTAAAGGAGAGGAATGTAGACATTGTACTGTTTCAAGAGACAAAAAAATTAGAGCTATCAGAGGAAGATGTCAGATCTATATGGGTTAGGGCCAAAATGGAGTTTATGGTTGTGGATGTTGTAGGCTCGGCATGAGGATTATTGTGTATATGGGACCCAGATGTATTCCAAGTGAAGAATTTTCTGATAATAGAAGATTCATTTTATTATCAGGTACTATCTTTCATCAGTTCAATTGTACTATTCTAAACATCTATGTACCTAATGATGTGAGTTCAAGAGGGAAGCTGTGGAATTGTCTATTGAAATTGAAGGAGGAATTTCCTAATCCTCGGTGTTTAAGAGGAGACTTCAATGAGATTTGACAAATTGGGGAAATGAGAGGGTGCTCAAGGAGAGATAGATGCATGAAAGAATTTAATGAGTTCATTAACAAGTGTGAGGTTTCTGACTTACCTTTACTTGGAAGGAGATTCACTTGGTGCAATTCAATTGCTGGTGAGAAGTGGAGCAAAATACATAGAGTGTTTGTAGATCCAAAATGGCGGGAGGTGTTCAAATTAAAGTTGTGGGGCCTGCCTCGATTGGTCTCTGATCATTGCCCTCTCCTTGTGATGGAGGATGAGAGGGACTGGGGCCCAAAGCCTTTTAGAGTTCTAAATGCCTCGTTCTTACACAAAAACCTTAGGAGTTTCTAGGAGTCTAAATAGGAAGAGGTTAGAGTTAAAGGATGGGCTAGGTTTATTCTGGCACAAAAGCTAAAGATCTTGAAAAATGGTCTTAAAAGTTGGAATGTGGAGGTGTTTGGTGATGTTATAAGTAAACTGAAGTTAGTAGAGGGTGAGCTTCATAGCTTTGATCTACTAGCTGAGGTTAGAGACCTTGATGGTGAGGAAAAAGCTAGGAGAAGTGAAGCTAGAACTGAAATGTGGAGGTTGAGTAGGATGGTGGAATGGTTATGGCTGCAAAAGTCTAGGCTCAACTAGGCCATGAAAGGGGACAAAAATACAAGATTTTTCCATGTAGTTTCAAAGTGTAGAACAATAAGAAATGAGATAAATTTTATTAAAGAAGGGAAGGTGGTGTTTGAAGATCCAAGTTAAGTGAAGAGTAAAGTGCTTGAATTTTTTAAGTTAGAGTATTTAGAACTTTGGCCCTCAAGACTGTCTTTGAGGCGTCGATTTCCATCGATTGAAGGCAAGGTGTGTTTTAGGTTTGTAGGCGAAATTCTGAGAATCAGAAATTAAATCTGCAGTGATGGATTGCGATGGGAATAAAGCACCAGGTCCTGGTGGATTTAATTTGTTGTGTTTTCAGAAGTTTTGGAAGGTTATGAAGGGCGACGTCATTAATTTTGTGAAAGAATTTCATACGAATGGTAAATTGGTTAAAGGTATAAATAGCTCTTTCATAACCCTTATTCCGAAGAGGGTTAATCCATCAGGGCTTTCTGATTACAGACCAATAAGTTTGGTTGGCTCAATGTACAAGATCATAGTAAAACTGCTAGCAAATAGATTGAAATCCATAATGCCACATATCATTAGTGAGCCTCAGTCCGCATTCTTAAGCGGGAGGAATATTCTAGATGGTGTACTACTTGCTAATGAGGTTGTTGAGGGTTGGAAGAAG
The DNA here is from genome assembly GCA_025200525.1 of Camellia lanceoleosa. Taxonomy (NCBI): domain Eukaryota; kingdom Viridiplantae; phylum Streptophyta; class Magnoliopsida; order Ericales; family Theaceae; genus Camellia; species Camellia lanceoleosa. The sequence continues at coordinate 99,365,494 of CM045772.1, read as the reverse complement.
GCCAAGAAGAATGGTGTGCTCATTAAGTTGGATTTTGAAAAAGCATATGATTCCATTAATTGGGGTTTCCTGTTTGATATGTTCCCTAAGTTTGGGTTTGGAGCTAAATGGATTAATTGGATGAAGGAGTGTGTTACAACTGTAAGGGTCTCAGTTCTCGTCAATGGTTCCCCTACTGAAGAGTTTAGCCCTCAAAGGGATCTAAGGCAAGGTGACCCCCTATCTCCTTTTGTGTTCAATTTAGTATCTGAAGGCTTACATATGTTGTTGAGCAGAGCTTGTGAGTTAAACCTAATCAAAGGGGTAAAAGTACGGTGTGAGGGTTTGGTGTTAACTCACTTACAGTTTGCAGATGACTTGCTTTTATTCAGTGAAGCAGAGGTGGAGGAGGTGAGGAAATTGAAAAGGGTGCTAAGGTGCTTCGAAATCATGTCTGGTTTGAAAATAAACTTTCATAAGAGTGTGATATGTGGTGTGGGTGTTTCTGCGAAGTTGATGAATGTTATGGCTACAGTCCTAAATTGCAAAATAAAATCTTTGCCACTTTCTTATCTAGGGATGTCATTAGGAGCTAATCCAAAGAGGATAGCCACTTGGAAACCAGTAGTGGATAAAGTGAAAAGTAAACTAGCTGGTTGGAAGAGGAAGATGTTGTCTTTTGTGGGGAGGTTAATACTTGTTAAAACAGTAACTTCAGCTTTGCCAGTGTTCTATTTATCATTGTTTAAAATGCCTGAAGGGGTTGCTAAAGAGTTGGAGAAGCTTCAAGCTAATTTCTTATGGGGTGGGTCTGATGTGAAATGGAAAATTCACATGATAAAATGGGAGGAAATGTCAAAAAGAATGGATCAAGGTGGTTTGGGCATTAGAAACTTGAGGGATGTAAAAAACTGCTTACTAATTAAGTGGTGGTGGAGGTTTAGTAGTGAAAAGGATGCTTTGTGGAAAAGGGTCATTTGTAGTAGATATAAATTGAAGGTGGCTAGTTGGTTTCCATCTTTAAACCCATCCAATAGGTACTCAGAAGTTTGGAATGGAATTATCTCATTTGCCGAGCAATGCAGTAGCTTAAAGGAGTTCTATTTGCATCACTTCCAATTAAAAGTAAGGGATGGGAAGAGGATAAGATTTTGGTCAGATGCTTGGTGTCAATCCTGATGTTTGAAAGATGAATTCCCAACCTTGTATAGGTTATCTTTGGAAAAAAAGGAGCCCTTGAGAGTCTTGGTTGAGAAGAAAACCATAGCAGGTGCTTGGTCCTTTGATTTTAGAAGAGAGCTATATGAATGGAAGGCGCTGGAATTGGTTAGGCTCAATAATTTCCTGGTGGCAGCCCCTGCTGTATGTGTAGAGTGTATAGATCAACCAGTTTGGTCAGCTTCATCTCTTGGGGTTCTAAAAGCTGCAGATTTGTATAAGTTTGTTGTGGATAATATCGGTGCTACCCTGAGTATAACTAAATTGTTATGGCTCAAATATGTCCCTCCTAAGGTGCAGGTGTTTGGTTGGTTAGCTTGGAAAAGGAGAACCAAGACCAGGGAGTTTCTACAAAAGCTGGGTGTGATTAGTCAAAATGGCCCCATAGTCTGTGTGTTTTGTAATAGTGAAAGTGAATCAATGAACCATGTCTTAATTTGGTGTCCATTTGTGTGGAAGATCTGGGCTGAAATGCTTAAGTGGTGGGATGTCCAGACTGCTTTGCCATATTCTGTGGAGAGTATTCTCTTGTGGTGGGCAAGGGGAAAGTTAAAGAAGAAAGAAAGGATGATTTGGGGGGCAATTCCTTTGGCAGTGATGTGATCAGTTTGGAGATGTAGGAATGATTGTGTTTTCAGAGCAACTCACCCTAATTTGGAGGATCTCTGCGACTTAATTAAGTATAGGATCGCTTTTTGGGTAAATCCATACCTCAGAGATTTTCACTTTTCTGTGCAGGATTTTAATACTAATCTGAGGCAAATTAGGAGGTGCTTAGGAGGGTCTACTGCTGATAGGCAGTGGTAGGTGGTATGTGTTGGACTGCTGAGGTCTGCTATTGCTGTTGGGTTAGCTTGGGGTATTTCTGCATCCTTCTGTTTAAATTTTGAGGTTGATTGCTGGTGTGTGCTTCTGTAGCTCTAAAACTGTGTGCTGTGGTAGTGGCAGTGGTAGTTGTTGTAGCTCTGAATCTGGTGTGTGCTTCTGTTGAGCTGATAGGCAGTGGCAGTGGCAGTGGTAGTTGCTGTTAGGTCTGTTGTGTTTTTTTAGAGTGTTAGCTTGGGGTATTTCTGCATCCTTTTGTTTAAATTTTGAGGTTGGTTGCTGGTGTGTGCTTCTGTAGCACTGAATCTGTGTGCTGTGTGTACTGAAGTTCTGAAATTCTGATGTGTTGAAATTCTGAAATTTTGTGTTGAGATTCTGATGTAATGACAAGCTCTGCATCTGTGTGGTGTGGTTATACTGATATAAGGTATGGTGGTAGTTTCTGATCTGAGGGCAGAGGTGTAGTCAGTTGGATCCAAGGGAGTTGTGTCTGGGCTCCTGGAGACTTCATCCAGCTTTGCATCTGTGCTGAGTTTTGGTGATAATGTTGGTGCAAATTTGAAGCATATCTGTAGTAGATTCAGGGGAGAAGTGCCACAAATTGTGTAGTCTGCTAGCTCTGGGGACTGATCTCTAGCTGAGTTTTGTTAGCTGTATATGTTGATCTGAATTTGCTGTTTAGAATACGCTGATCAGTCAGCTGTGGTTGTCCAAATGTTGTGTAGTCTGTTGCCTAGTTTTGGTGTTAGATCTGCTTTTGTTCTGTTTTTTTCCTCTGCAGTTTGGTTGTTAGCTATGGATGCCTTTCTTTTTTTCTGTTTCTTTTGTCTTGTTTGTTGGTTTCTCACCAACTGGCGCTTGGAGCTTTATTGATGTTCTGTATCTTTTTTTGGTTACTTTCATCAATAAAGATTTTCTTTACCAATCAAAAAAAAAAAAAAAACGTTTTACATATGTGCTGTGTGTTCAATGCATGCAACATGGAATATGCTTGTTGGACGGTTGTACGAAACTTTTAGCAACAGTTCAAAAGTTCCTATTCAGATTTCGTACAAAGCGAAACTTTTGAACAACAATTCTATATGATATTCCAAAAACACGTGCACAAAATCATATATTTATGATAACAAAACAGAATCAAATCAATGTTGCACGATAGGTGTTTGTCTTCTACGATGACTCGGACATCTGTTTCTAAATTATTAAATCAAACCCGAGTTAATAATGATTTATACAATTCTAACATAATTATCTAGCAACTAGTTACCAGTTTCAAACAGATATGCTAGACAATTTTCGTAGTTAATATTGCAATTCAAGATTCAATGGTAATTGATAAACAATAACAGAATGACTTAGCTAAAATACCGAGTTCTCAAACACACTGTCCTCAATATCCTAAATGATGAAAGGCAAAAAGTCACATCTAGAACTGAATTTCATGAGCATTAATCTAAGAATGATTTATCAAAATACCAAGTGCTCAAACACACTGTCCTCAATATCCAAAATGATGGAAGGCAAAAATTCAATAACTAAATTCATGAGCAACAATCTATGAATGATTTAGATTCTATATCCCTAATCTACCTTGCTTACTCGTCCATTAGTCAAAATCTACGTTAGTCCCCTGTTTAGGCAACCGCATGCTTACTATATCCTCTCTAGGTAGACTATCATCACCCTCATTTGCCATTGGACGACTTTCAGGTGTAGTTAATGCCAGAAGGTGTGTCGCCTCTTTTATTTTCCGGAAGACCAAGTATGCAATTGCAACCAAATAAACCAAAATCCCGAAAATCCAAATATTCCGCAGAACACCATGCCTACAACTTTTAAATGGCTATGAAGAAGCAATTTGACAGAAGCTGGTTGCAATATAGTATATATTTATGCCCATAATCAAGGATCAATGATCCAAGTAGCTGCTGAAATCTACAAAAGGATAAAATAAAGATATGTAAAAAAAAAATATGCAGAGCCATGCACTGCAAAAAAGGAAACCATGCAGTATGCACAAATACATTACTTTGGGTAAGGGTGCCGAGTGTGAGTGCATATTTAGAGGTCCGTCCCATCAAATCTCCAATTCCAGGGACACAAACTTGGCAAAAAGGGTCATATTTTTATAGGGAAATGTTAGGAATCATGAAAAAAATTTCATGAAAATGATCATGAAATATTTGTGACCCTTGGATTACCTTGATTAGTGTGTGGTGCTTTATTCTAAGTGTAATCCAAAGGTCACAAATCTTTCATGATTATTTTCATGAAAGACTTTTCATGATACCTAGCATTGCTGATTTTATATTTTTAATGTATTATGTGAGATAAAATAGTGTTATATGTAACATACAGTGTTAAAAAAGGCATTTTACTAATTTCATAGTAATTATACAAGAATACACACATGTAATAATAGTGTTACATAGAAATATATAAAAAGTATATGATGGAAAGTATCGGACACATACCTCACATCCTTGTCCAATTGTAAGATTGCGACACGGTTATTTCATTTATTTTGAAGAGTCCATGTAACATATAGGATACAAGGCTTTCCTACTGATGACATCGAGGCTTGAGTACACACTTCAACATCCAAAATCTTACACTGCAGAAATTCTTATCCACTAATTGGTTTTACTTTTGAATTAAATCCTGAGAGAGAGAGAGTGACTGGAACGACTGACTTTTGTGAACATTGATCAGAATGTTCTGGCAGAAAATCCATACATGAAATGATTAAAGGGCTATTTGATCATATCCACGTCTCCAGGTTTTAGTGTCTTCTGATTTTGTGAAACTTTAAGCCGAACTAACATCTATTGATTTCATGTCCAACCAATGCAACAATTAGACAAAACCTTTCTGTGAAGACCTCACTTTATCATCATTTGCAAGCAGATTATTCTGTCATATCTACATATCACACTCTTACTTTATCACACACACCCTCGTGCACATGCCCTGGTGCACATATACATGCATGCACCAATGCTTAATTGCTTATGCAAGTTTTGCAACAAATCATATGATGCTCAGATCATGTCTATGAAAGAAAAACAATGCAATTTGTGAGTTGAGAAGAAATTTACAGCAATTGAGTTGGCATAAGTCCCCATCTTGGTCTTGCTGCTTGTGAACTAGAGAAGTGGAATAAGAGCAAAAGGGAGTTCAAATAATAAAATCATCTGTCAAGACATCATCAAATGTTAGCTTGCTTTAAAAATTAAAAATGCTGGCAAGATAACAAGAAAAAAGAAGTCTGTTCTGAGTTTGTTGACATGCAAAACCATTACTCAATTTGTACAAAAGATTCATCTCCTTTGTGAGTCATATGCATGAAAGAATGAAAATCAATAGTTTTTAACAATTGTCTTTATTTGTTGTAGCCACGGATTTGGCTTGACATGACAGTATTTATTCAATGTTAAATTGCCACTTAAAAACAAAGGAACTGTGTGGTTTATCTGAAAACCAAACCAAAAAGGACATAGATCTGAAAGCTTTGGTTTACTTTTATCCCCAGTTATCTCAGCAACAAAAAGAAAAGTAGATTGAACACTTATGCAACGAAGAATATGAACTTTCAGGGAAAAAAAAGAAAAAAGAAAAAAAAAAAAGAACTAGATCACTTATAAACCAAGGATCCCCAAGGATCAAGTAACAAGCTTCTTTTTTCACATAATACTGAAATTATGCAACATAAATGATAGATACATTGTAGTTCTTAGGTGCATCTAAACAGTAAAAAATATTAACTAAAATATGAAGACAAAATTCGCTCAAAACCCTAATGTAATTGTGGTATTTTCAGAGATTACTTGTGTATCTTGCATATGTGTGAATTGGCACAAAAAGAGTTCTCAAAGTACGTGCATGCATGCATTTTAACTTGAGTTAGTGTGATTGTGTTTCAATCATACAAAGTTGGAGACTGGTCTGTGTTGGTAAGAGAAAGGTCATGATTTCACTCGTACAATGTTACTTCATTAACTAGGAGAAAAATTAATTTGTACTTGAAAGTCGGTTGATTGATAATTGTATATTTTTATGTGTATTATTCATATACAAATTTATGATTAAAAACAACTCTAGATTTTTATATATATTTAAAATCTTCGTGAAAAATAATATTATTATTTTCACTCGTCAAAATATGTATGCCATGCATTACATTTTCACAAAGGTATTAAGGATCAAAGTATTTATATATGAGAGAAGCACATGACACCAACATTATAATGATTAACAATTATTTTTCAAAGCTATATATTTGTATTTAAATACATTTATATTTTATAATATTAACCTAGCCTTCATATATCAAGGTATGGAAGAATACACTAAGTATTAAACACATGAATTCACTTATTTACCCTTTAATTTAGTTGTTTGACAAAAAGATATTTTTAAATACTAACAAATACAATAAGAAAAAAGTACAGGCATTTGACATGTCCAAGAAGATATAGCATATAAATGTTTACAATTTTTCCATCCCAATTGTTTTACCAATATTCGTATTATACCCACATATATTTAAATAAATATTTTTTTCCTCATCATATTTTTTATATCTATTTTTTCATTGCATTCTAAATCAAAGTAATTAATCTTATGATTCCCAATACTTCATATTTTAGATTAGTAAGAATGCATTTGACAAAGTAGAAGCTTCCTTTTTCACATAATAGTGAAATTATGCAACATAAATGATAGATATGTTGGTGGGAGTGGGGTGGAAACCACTGTTGGTGATTCACAAGAAGAGGCTTAAAATTGAACCAAACAGAAATTCAATTTATTAGAACAATTCTGAAACAAATACAGAGAGTACTCTTCTTCTACTTCTCTCCCACACATTTAACTCTCATAATACAATGGCTATTTATAGATAGCCTAGACAGTGTAAAAACATAAAATGATAATGTGAAAGCCTGCAGCCATTGTTTACTTCATGCCAATTTTTCTTCAACAATGGAGGCTTCAACAATGGTAGGTGGTTGGCTACCTACCATCATCAAGCTTATTTTCAACGTCCCCTCTTAAGCTTGATTCTCCATGCTACTTCATCCCGAGCATTATCTTCATTCTGTTGAATAGATCATTTTTCAATGACTTCGTGAAAATATCTGCAAGCTGATCTTTGGATTTGCAAGGCAATAATTCCACCTCTTTATTTTTTACATGCTCTTGGATGAAATGATAGCGGGTGTCAATATGCTTACTTCTTTCATGATAAACTGGGTTATTTGCCAATGCAATTCTTTGACGATTATCAACATAGATCTCAGTGGGTTTTTCTTGTGGAAATCCCAAATGCTTCGATATGTTCGTAACCATATTGCATGACACATTGAGTTAGTGCAACATACTTTCGGCTTAAGTCGATAATATCACAATGGCTTGCTTTTTGGATGACCATGTGAAGGTTGTATCTCCCATAAAGAAAGTAAACCCCGTAGTACTTTTCCGTTCATCCAAGTCACGCCCCCAGTCGCTATCTGAGTAGCCAACAAGACTGAACTTATCAACTGGTTTATTGAATAAACCATCATCGACTGTACCTTTGATGTAGCGAAGAATCCTCTTTGCTGCATAAAGGTGTGACTGATCTGGTGTTTCCATATATTTGCTAATCAGTCCTACTCCATAGAGTATGTCTGGCCTGGTACAAGTAAGATAGCGAAGACTTCCAACTAGGCTCTTGAAATAAGTTGGATCCACATCACCTATCTTCGTACCTTTTCTGAGCACCACTCCACTGTCTACAGAAGTGTTTACTGGATTGCAATTTTTCATTCCATATTTCTTGAGAATTTCCTTGGCATAACCACTTCGGGAAATAAAAATTACATCTTTTCTTTGTGCCACTTCAATGCCGAGAAAATGAGCCATCAATCCAATATCTGTCATTTCAAATTCTTGGACCATGCTTCTTTAAAGTCTTTGAACATGGCTGGATTGTTTAGTGAAGATTAGATCATCAACATAAAGACAAACAAGAAACATGCTTCCATCAACTTCCTTTTTCAAATATAGTGCGTGCTCATATGGACATTTTCAAAACCATTGTCATGAAAATACTAATCAATTCTAGTATTCCATACCTTGGAGCTTACTTCAATCCATAAAGTGCTTTCTTCAATTTGTACACTTTGTCTTCATGTCTATTACGAACATACGAAAGTTGTTCAATATAGATTTCTTCTTCGAGAAACCATTAAGAAATCTGATTTCACATCAAGTTGATAAATTTGCCACTTATCTTTGGGGTAGCCAAAGAAATCATTAGCTGATAGTCTCCAATCAGACATTGGAGCAAACACCTCTCCATAGTCAATTCCAGCTCTCTGCTTGTAACCTTTTGCTACTAACCTTGCCTTGTAGCGTTACACTTCGCCTTGTGCATTCCTCTTTGTCTTGTATACCCATTTTACTCCAATGAGTTTTTGCCCCTCTGGTAGGTAGTAGCTTCCATGTGTCATTTTTCTCAATGGCATGAATTTCTTCATCCATTGCTTTCTTCCATTATCTTCTTGATGGCTTACGAAGGTAAGTGGATCACTATCGCAAGTAAATGAGAACAAATTCAGATCTGCTTCAGTAGCTTCATATATCTCTGCAAATTTCTCATTGGTCTTGGTTATTTGAAAAAATTATCATCGATGATGTTGATGATGATGATGATGATGATGCAACACTTCTATGGCTGGCGATCTAGGTGCGAATTCTATGTGGAGGTTTGTGGCTCATCTTGAACTTCTCTTGTGATTTCAACAGGAGCTTTTGGTGTTTCATCTTCAAGAATGAGTTCTCTTTGACAACTTCATCTTGATTCCAGTTCTAAGCTTCTTCTTCTTCAAATATCACATCTCGAGCCATGATCACTTTTTTGGTAATGGGATTATACAACTTGTCTCCCATTGTTCTATTTCCATATCCGACAAGGATACATTTTTCTCCCTTATCATCGAGCTTGGTTCTTCTTATACGGAATCTTGGTGTGCTACACACCCAAATATTACGAGATGGTTAACACTTGGCTTATGTGAACTCAAGCATCTTACGAGTCATAGAATAAACACTCTGGTTGGGCATCTATTTAGTAGATACCTGACACATGATCTGACCACCCAAAATTGTAGGCGGTCCTTTCCTTTCAACATGTTTCTTGTCATATCTAAGATTGTGCGATTCTTCCTTTCAGCAACACCATTCAGCTGTGGTGTATAGGATGGTATTGTTTGATGCTTGATTCCCTGCTCTTTGCAATACTTCTCAAAAGTATCTGATGTATATTCTCCACCTTGATCGATCAATGTCTTGATGTAATAGCGCTTTGCTTTTCTACAAAGCTTTGAATTCTTTGAAGATCTTTGAACACCTCCGACTTTCTTTTAAGAAAGTACACCCATAATCTTCGGCTATAATCATCAATGAAGGTGAGAAAATATCTATTACGTGCATTTGACATCGGCTTCAATGGACCACACACATCGATGTGCACTAGCTCCGATGGCTTTGTTGCTCTTCACTTCGCTTCTTTGGCAAAGCTAGTTACGTGATGCTTGCCAGAATGCACTTTCACAAACTTCATTAGTATGAGCAATATGGCGAGCCCTTTCACCATATTCTTGCTTAACTGACTTCAAGCTTCCAAAGTTAAGATGTCCAAACCTCAAATGCCATAGCCGATCTTTGTCTTTGATGATGGCATTTAAACACTTGACATCATGTTGGATGTTCAATGCAAACATTGATTCTTGGACATTCTCACGGGCGATCAAATTACGGGATTGTCTTTGATGGTAAGATGACAATCTTTCATCTTGATGTCGTATCCTTTCTCTAGGAGTTGTCCCATACTCAAAATGTTGTTCTTCATGGCGGGAACATAATAAACATTGGAGATATAATCATGATCTCCATTTTGAGCTTGATCGAGAATATTACCTCTTCCTTTCCTTTGGAGTCTTTGAAGAATCACCAAATAAGACTTGTGCTTATGCAGTCTCGTCAAGCTCAATGAAACGACTCTCTTTTACCACACATGTGATTACTGGCTCCCAAATCTAGATACCAAACATTGTTTTGGTTTTCAGTGTCTCCATGGTGAACAAACAGGACTGTAGGCCCAACTTTGTTTGTTTCCTGCTCGGCAAAATTTGCTTGCTCGCCAGCTTCTGTTGTTGCTCTACTTCGGCATTCATTGCTGTAATGCCCGAACTTATGGCACTGGTAACACTGAACATTACTTTTGTCAAATCTTGGTCGGTTGTTATAACCATCTCCTCTACCTCTTGCTCTTCCTCTTAGAGCAAAGTGTGGTTGACTTCTTCCTCATCTGGCTGGACTTCTTCTACCTCTTCCTCGATAACCAGAACTTTGGTTATTGTAACTACGGCCTCTTCCTCGGCTTCTTTGTGATGTCCCCCCTTGCTCATTTCTGTCATCTCTGAAAGACAATTTTGATTGAAGAGCTTGCTCTAGAGAACTTGAGGAAGTCTTCTTGTTGATCTTTGTTCATGAATCTCAAGTGTGCCCATCAACTCATCGGTGGTCATGGCTTGCGAGATCTTTGGACTCTTCTATTACAACCCGTGCTTGAACTTGGGCCGGTGATCGGAGAATCTTCTCTATCACTTAAAGAGATTCCATCTTCTCTCCATATCTTCTCATCGATTAACAATGGTCAATAATGCATTTGAAGTACTCGAAATTGACTCATTCTCAATCATGTCTGACATCTCGAATTCGCCACGTAACACTTGTAGTCGAACTCTGATCGTCTTCTCAATTCCATGGTGTGAATTTCGAAGAATACTCCATGCCTCTTTAGAGGTTGTTACTGCTGAAATCTTCTCAAAACTTGATTCATCAATGCCTTGATAGAGTAGATACAAGGCCTTTTTATCTCCCCTCCTTGAATCTTTTAACGTTGTCTTCTGAGCGTCATTAAATTTCCTTCATCTTCGGGAGTAGCTGCCTTGTCATATCCTCGATCAACTAACTCCCACAAATCTTGTGAGGCTAGTAGGACTCGCATTTGAATACTCCAATTTTCATAATTCTCCTTGCTGAGTTTTGGAAACTGGGGCTGAAAAAAGTTGTTTGTGTTGGCCATTGGTTGTCTTTAAAAAATCTGCAAATTTTCAGAATGGAATTTGCAAATTCTAACCGTACAGATGTGTCCGGAATATTCCAAATAGTTGGAAAGCACTATTGGATCACGAAAGCAGACTCCGAATCGCTCAAGTCAAGCCAAAACTAGTTGTACGCCTCAGATCTACGAATGCAGCTTGGCCTCGTCACACTGGATTCTCCTCCATGGGCTGGCGTTAGCAGCTAAGTCCGCTTAACGACTTGGCTGACCTTTCGATCAGCGGCTTGGCGGCGAGCTTGGCGGCTCGGATGACATCAGTGATGACGTCGGACTCTGCGTGCTGCGCGTGGTCTCACGCGTCTTCAACCTCCAGCGGCGTGTGGGGCGTGTGCGGAGAGTGAATGGACGCGTCTTCTTCCTCTGAGGCACGTGGGCGACTGGTGGCGCATGAGAACGGCGTCGGAAGTGCGTGGGGCCCGTGCGGGGCCTTCCGATATGATTTTTCAACGCGGTTTTCACGGTTGTGCTCGTCTCGTCAAGAGCTTTAATCTGATGTGATCAAAAATGGATTTCGACCACTTTGATTTCTGGGCAATTTTCGAAAAACACACTCTGTTCTTGTAATTTTGCAGAATTTCTACAAATTCAAGCTTCCTTTGGGCTCTGATACCACTGTTGGTGGGAGTGAGGTAAAAACCACTGTTGGTGATTCACAAGAAGAGGCTTAAAATTGAACCAAATAGGAATTCAATTTATTAAAACAATTCTGAAACAAATCTGAGAGCACTCTTCTTCTACTTCTCTCACACATTTAATTCTCATAATACAATGGCTATTTATAGATAGCCTAGGCGAATAAAAACATAAAATGATAATGTGAAAGCACTGACCATTGTTTACTTCATGCCAATCTTTCTTCAACAATGGGCTTCAACAATGGTGGGTGGTTGGCTACCTACCATCATCAAGCTTATTTTTCAACAAGATATTGACACCAAATTGGGAAAAATAACAAGCAATGTAGTATCTTGTGAACCTAATATATTTCCATGTAGAAGAACAAATATACAAGTTTAGGAAGGGCATCCATCTCTGACAGGTAAAAAGATTGAAGGAAAGGATATTTACCGAAGCAATAATGATTAAGCTGTCGGCTCGGTGAGCCACCAATTAATGCAACTATCGGACTAGGGACTATTGCCAAGCATCGAGTTAAAAAGTTGCGAATCCATTTCTTGATCGTAAATCAAGAAATCACTGAAACAAGCAATATACAAAATCATTAAGTTGGTTATAGTTATCAGCGAGAACACGGATGGGACCAAAATAAACTAATACTCCAATTAATTAAGGAATTTATAGGCAACATCATATTTAGCCTGCATAACCACGAAACACATTCATCTACATATATTTTACTTATCGATGTTTTCCAATAGATTCCATGATAAATTAAAGGAAAAATTGAATTTGAGATTTTAAGACAATCCATTGAAACTTGAAGGTCATCAATGAAGTGACTTGGGAAGAAAGTTATCCTGACATATGATATTGATTTGTAATTTAGTTATTAACTAATAGTTCATTGAGCCATGGAAATATCCTCTTGTATATCCTATCACTTCATATCCTTTATGGCAAAACCTAAGAGATAAAAATATATTAGCGTAAAAGAATTATATCAGTAAGACATGGTGATTTCAAAAAATTGTGCTCAAAGGGGACACTGTAATAGATTTATATGTCTATATATTCTTATTTGATATGTAGATTAATATTATATTCACAAACAATCAAAATTAACAAAAATGAACCCTAATTCAATATATATATATAACCACTATTAAGTTAACTTTTACTATAAAAAAAATTATACCAATAAGCATTGATTGTGAGATACTAAGAAGCACAGGAACAGTGATTTCAAAAAAATGGGCACGGCGGGGTCATGCATGGGAAGAAATTATATATATATATATATTCTTACTTGTTGCTATATAGATTAATATTACATCCACAAATAATTAAAATTAACAAAAATTAACACTAATTCAATATGAATATTACAAAAAATAATAAATAAATGTAACTATTAAGTTTACTCTTATTGTTTATGCACTTTTATGGATGATCTATTAATTATTTAAATTTAAGTAAAAAGTAAAGAACATTCAACATTCAACATCTAACCTCCATCAAATCAAAAGCACTAACATTCCAACATCCAACATCCATCAAAAAATTAATTAATTAAATAAAGGGACCGCCTTGTGGTGTGTTACATGCGTATCGGTTGTCCCACCATGTCCTATATCGACACCACTCGGCTTTGTTTTGAAGTGTCGGAGTTTCATAGGTGTGAAGCACGGATCTGATACAAGATATGGATATGATATGATACAAATACAAAATCTGAAGAAAATAGGATCTGGTATTGTTGGGATCGTTTGTAAATAAAAAAAAATTATTAGTAGTGAGTTACACATAAGTTCAAGAATATTAAGAATTCATATAATTTTATGGTGCAAAACACTAACCTTTAAGAATTATGTATTAATTTAATATAGTAGCTTGTTTACTTTTTAAATTTTTAATAGGTCTTGCAAGTATTTTATTTCCATATCAAGTTTAATATGTTTATATTACAATAATAGAACAATCCACAACTTGTCTATGTGCTTTCCCCTTTGGCACTAGTGAAAATGTTGTATTTAAGTTTACTTATTTATTTATTGATATTTAATTTTACTATAGTTATATTCTCTTATTAATCCTTAATTTTTATGTAATTATAGAGGGTATGCATAAAACAATAACGATACATCAATTTGACAAATTTTAATACTTTAACTCTCACTATGTTCCTCTTATCAAAGAACTAAACAAATTATTAGAAGTAATATGTGACTTGGAATATCCGATAATCCAAAATTAATGTAAAATTAATTAAGAAGTATCGATACTTTTAATAAGTATCAATACATATCTGCAGTATCTAAGAGTATCGATCCGTCTGAATCTGATACAAATACATATCCTTTTTGAAGTATGCATGCTTCATAGGGTGCAATAGAGGAGGAAATCATGCACAAAAGCTTTTGAAGTAGGTTGAACTGATTCTTTGAAGGCATTAATAATCTCGACAAAAATTTAACCTCCAACAAGATTAATCGGCTGAATACTGCATAACAAATTGCCCGGCATATGTCCTGTTATTGTAGAACTCGACGGATGCTAGCAAAGCAATTGCAAAGATCTTTGAACTCCAATTGCCTAACACATTACGTAAGCAGGGAAAATATATATATATATATATATATATTGCTATATTGAACAATCTAGATTGTAGTAACTTGAGAAGAAAATGCAAAATAACACTAAGGATTTTAACCAAAATTAAATTTAGTATAATATATGGCCCGAACAAAAGGACTAAAATGAACAGAATATTGCATATGTTGGGGAACAACGGATCACTTGCCTTAAGTAAAAAAGGCTTTGTTCAAGTCCAAGTCTTGGCGGTTCTTGATCATTACAAAATTAACACTTTTGCCGACCAAAAAATTGGTGGTAAAACCCCATTTTTAGTTGGCAAAAGTTATTCACGACCAATTTTTTGGTTGCTACTTTGGTGCCAATTGAGGTCGGCAAAATTAATTAGCGACCAAAATTTTGGTTAGTCGGAAAAAGTTGGATTTGAGCTAAATTTTTGGTGCTAAATATATCATTCTTGCGACCAATCCATTTTGTCGCTAAAACATTTTGGTCGCGAAAAGTAATATTTTGCCGACCATATATCTTAATCGCCAATTGTCACATTCACGACCAACAAATTTGGTATAAATTATCATTGAGCGACCAAAAAGTTTGGTCGCCAATTGTGACATTTCACGACCAAAAATTTTGGTAGCCAATTGTGACATTCTCGACCTCTTAGTTTGATGCCAATTATCACATTTCACAACCAAAATAATTAGTTGCCAATTGTCACATTCCATGACCAAATATGTTTGTCGCCAAAAAAAATGTTTAGCAACTAAAACTTTAGTGACAATAGACCTATTAGCGACCAAATCCTTTGGTTGCCAAAATTAATAATTTTAATGACTAATTATTTAGTAAGCCAAATGTGTAGTGATACCGACTACTTTATTTAGTCGAAAAAAGTATAACTTATCTTTCGAGCTAATCAATTGGTGCCAAAACTAGAAAAAACAAAACCAAATTTTGGTAGCCAACATCTAACAAAATAAACACGTAATTTATAATAATCCATCCAATTTATTCAATATAATGCGTAATTTGCAAAAACCATTCAATCAACAAATAAATTGAATCATGAACATTTAACAAAATACATATATCAACCATTTACGAACCTTTTTAATTAAAATTGACAACTATTATAAGTTTTCATCCACAAATAATTCCAAACTACATATTTCATCTAGCATAAAATTTAAAACATAACAAGTACTTGTTATTATGTTTTAAATTTTTATCCATCTTCTATCAACCCAAAAATATAACTAGTAGTCTACCAAATATTTCCTATACACACCCATCCAAAAATATAACTAGTAGTGTATCACAAAAAGATAACTACTAGTCTACCCTATATTTTCCATATACATCTATACAAAAATATATACTCCTTCCAAAAATGCAAAAAGTGCCAATTTGTCCTGTACAATTTAGCTTTGTGCACGAGTTCATCTATCTGTACCAAAGAAAAAGAGAAATAATGTCAAGTAAAATTAGACAAATAATGAAAAATGTCCATGAAAAGCAAAGGTCACATTAGCAAATTAAATGACTATCACTATCAAATTGTAAATAAAACAATAACATTCTTATATCTATAGAATAAATTGGATCGACCACCATTCGGATCAATATAGTGCCACACAAAAACCAACATAGCAACTAAAATTGATCCATATTGTCAATAACTCCTATCTTCCTCAATGAACCTTTCATGTGAATTAAATTTCAATCGAGAACCAACCACGCGATCGGTACCCAGTAATGTGTCTTGCTTTATGTGATAAAACAGCTTTTCAAAAGCCTTCTGATGAAACCAACATTGCCAAGGCTTCTGTAGGCTCCTGATCTGTCCTGTTGTGATGAAACAATTGTTACACTGCTACCATAGTGTTACACAACAACATGCAGACCACCAAAGGAAAAGAAAGAAGAAAAAAGAAGATAGGAGCACACACTGAAGCCAGACAGATCATGCAGACCACCAGTATACTCCAAAAACAAGCATCCAGACAGATCAGGATGACCATCTAGACAGATCAGGAAAAAACCAGACAGATCTAGAGCACACACTGAAGCTAGACAGATCATGCAGACCACCAAAGGAAAAAAAAGAAGAAATAGAGAAGGGTAGACCCACACAGCTGCCACAGTGTTACACAGCAATAGAGCACAATGCACCAATCTGCTGCTGATGAAGACATAGCATACACAGTTCCAAGGCAATGAGTTTCCATCAGCAGCCAACTTACAGACATAGTAGCAAGCACGGCGAACCCCAAAAACAAGCATTGAACTTCACCTAACAAGTATTGCCAATCAAACATACAGTACACCTAACCAACATCGATGCGAGACCACGAAATTGATCCAGATCGGTCCACCTTCATGGTGATGCAATACTTCACCATGAGACCACCAAAGGAAGAGAAAAAAGGAAAAGAACAAATAGAAAAGCTAATTCACGGTTTTGGACCCCAAAGCATACTGGTTTTGCCTACTTTGTCACACTTTTATGTCCTACATAACTAATCATCGTCCTATCGAAGCATTGCTTGCTTTCACAAGTTTGTTTGATCTAGGCGAGGTAACCGCTTCGATCTCGGGTTGTTTCATTTGTTTCAATTTTTGCCCCAACCGCTTCGTTTTTGCCAGGCCTCGTTTTTGCCTTTTTTATCACATTTTGGTTTCCATGGAGCAGTGAAAAATTTTGGTTTAACTATTCATCCTTGGATCGATTGGAACATTACAATGTTTGAAGTTTCTTTTCTAGTCAACATAAACTAAACTGTAAATTCCATCTTTTAAATTTTGAACTAAAATTAGTTTAAAAACAACCATTTCTCTATGATATTCTCATCAAACGTTTATTTGCCTTTACTTTGAACATAAATATAATCAAATATGGTTTAACACACTTACTAATTACCATGATTATCTATTGTCGAGAATTTGGTGGATTGCGATTTTCCAAAACTTGCGCCAACATGCTCTGAAGTCCAAAAAGCTGCCGCTGCATCTCCTCACGTTGTCCTGTATTCTCTGTTTCTTTCATTTGTTGCTCCTTTTCTTTTTTTTGTTGCTCCTTTCAGTTGCTCTGCTTTATTCGCTGATATCTCCAACTTCGGATGTAAGCCTTTTCAATTGCAAATCACGTGCTTATGATCGTGAAGAACCACGAATCACAAGAAAAAGGCTTTGGTCCAACCCCAAATCCTCTCAAGTATCCCTTCTTCTTACCAAGAACCACTCTTAATATATCCTCTTGCCTCATCGGCGTTCCAGCCTCGATAGACTCATCTCGCACCCGTGTCATTTGCTCCTATAATTGTAAAATATAAATATTGTTAATATAAGACAAACACAAAAGTTGCATGTATAAGTGTCCAAATGATTGGAATACTTGCATGTAAATCACTGCATATAGGATCAATCCACTATTTTGTCTTCTTGTTTTGATGAGTGTCCTTGTAGAGTTTACAGAGATCTGGCAACAATCCACAATTTCCCTTCACATGATATACCAAACACCAAAAGAACACTCCTTCATTAATATGGTAACATATTAAATAAGTGTGGATAAAGTTAATAAAATCAGCGAAATACATCTCATCATAATACTCATCCTTTAGAAAAAGATCGCGACCCACTAGTGTGATTGTAGGGTAGCTTGCTTCTATTATTTTGCGGCATCGTGGTGGCGCTACAAAAATCCACATTATGCGGGTTTATTACATATATAGTTAAAGTACTAAGTCATTTTTTTTCTTTGGTGGTTAGATACAAAAATCCACATTGTGAGGGTTTGTGACATATATAGTTAAACAATGATACTTGATACTAAGAAGCCTTTTGCAAAAGGTCAAATACTTTGCATTTATAGGTAGATAATTTGATTCTTCATTCTATATGATTTCCAGAGCTTGTTAATAATACATTATTATATAACTAAATCATAACATACCTTGTTTGAGGATCTAACCATACTTCGTCAATCAAATACTTCCAATCATCTAATCTGATTCCTTTGTATGGATGAGCATAGGGATTAGTTCTCGCATCCTAGCTTCTCCATTTCTTCTTCATTACACTTCCAATCTTTATGTAACATTACACTTCTTTTCCACAACTTTTGGGATAGTGCATTGTCCTCATAATTATCCCCTATTTCACATTTATCCTATAATCAATGCAAACCAAATAAGAAACTTGCAATTATGTAATGTGAATCTTTGAAAATATGTAATTCTGATGATATTTAATTACGAGGTGCAAAATTTAATGAAAAAGAAAGAACATCACCTCATAAACCTTAGGTGCAAAATTTATCAACTCCTAGGCAATAAAATTACTCAAATAGTTGCCATGTTTTAAAAAATTCATTATCAACTTCCTAGGGTTTGCAAACAAAAAATCAATCTCTAAACAAGTCCTCCCAAGGACTACAAAAACCCATCCACAACAAAACACATTCCTAAGATCAAGCAATGACAACAATCACCCTTGCACTATTAAAATATCACAACAACAAAACAAAATTTGAACCAACACAATTGACCAAGAAACCCTCTGCTGCGGTCTCCCAAAACAATGGCTGAGGCATTTCAAAACTCCCTGTGACACCTGGCGGCTTGGAGCAACAATGAGCAGCCCATAGGCAACATTTCTAACTCTATCTGATAGTAGGCCACAACATAGGCTGGGATCCTCATGAAGAACCAAAAGCAGTGAGCTAATTGAGCGGCGGGCTTGAGTTTGATGACCTCCTGCAGCTCCAGAGATCTGGTTGTGTGCCATTAAAGATCTTGTCATACCATGTTTCCAAATAAACCATAACTCTGACCACACGAATAGTTTTCGGCTTACCCTTTTCTATTTTTCAATTATAACAAAAACATCTATATACCAATCTTTTGTTTTTAACCTCTTTTGTTTTCTTAAACCTCTGGATAGTGCCTTTGCTTTTCTTCTCATTGTTTTAAATTACAGTTAAAGAAATCCTCAGCAGTTCTTGTTAATTAATGAGACTTTTTTGACAATCTAGTTATGTGAACCATAGTTTTTTTACTTTGGTTATGAGGATTTTGTGTGTTTTTATTATGAACTAATTTGATCTTTATTACGATTCAAAAGTAGTAGAACCTATGAATCAGTATCGCTAAAATTTTAAGTACGATACCATACACTCTTTGAAGCTTGTGTCCAATTGAGTGTTACAATCTTATCTAAAATTAATTAGTTTTGGAGAATTTTATTAACTTCTTTTGTGGCATTTGATATCACCTTTGCAAATTTATTATTAAAGTCATAGAGGCGATAATTATGTACTCAACAATTCTAAATTTAAGAAGATACTTTTGCAAATGATGTTCTCACGATTAAAAGCGAGGAAAAGATTTATAGTGAATATCTAGACCTAGAAGCGGGAGAAGGCGTAATAAACAAGGAAATGCTTTAGGGAGTTAAATGAATAATCAGTTGTTTTGATTTGCTTCTTGAAATTAGATGTAAGATTTGATTTTCTCTTTTCAAGTTCTATAGGTTTTTATTTTTTATTTTTCCTTAAATGACAATATGATTCTAATGCCACTTGTCAAATTGAATGCTACCATTACTCCTAAAACCTTCATTTTTTTGAGGTGTCTCACTCATGCAAAAAAGCAGAGCACTGATGCATATCTCTTTACCTTTTTTATCCCATTATTAAAATTGACACACATCTGTTCCTGAATTCTCCTCGCAACAAACCTTATATATCCCAATCCCATCTCCCTTGTATTTGCCAATTCCAATCTCTCTCTCTCTCTCTCTCTCTCTCTCTCTCTCTCTCTCTCACACACACACACACACACACACACACACACACACACACAGACAAGAGATCGATGGAGCAGTCAATGCGCAAGCTTTCAATTATGGTCCTTCTAATGATGTAATTTTTTTTAAGTAATCTCATTTATATATTTGATCCTTCTCCTATCTCAGTTTGAGATTTGGTTATAATCCTTCTTTTTTTTTTTTTGGAGTAATATTTTTGTATATTGATCATAGAAAAGTGTTATGAAATTTGGTTTCTTTGTTCTTGATTTGGAACTATTCAGCTCATATATCCGTTGCTCTGTATGTGTGGTGTTGGGAGTAGATCTTCTTTCAAGGTATTTTGGAACCGCTTGAAGAAAAAACCAAGTATAGTGTTAAGCATCCTTTCTTTCTGTAATATGACCACAAGCATCTAGTTGTTACCTTCAAGCGAGAAGCTGGATTAGACCAAACATAGAGCTAGAAACGAGGTCATGTAAAGCGGCGAATAAGAGACAAGGCGTGTCAAAGAACCTCTGAAATGGATGCCTTAGCCTTCCTCCATTTACCTTAAAATGTAGTAGCAAGGACATATAGACTTTAGGACACAGCTTCTGGTCCTCTAGGTTCGTTAGAAGGGAAATTGCTTTGTCACGAAAAATGTGTGTGTGTGCGTGTGTACTTTTTGTTCATTTATGTTGGGTCAGTCTATTTGCCTACATCTAAATGTATAAATGTTGGAACTACATGTCATTGTTGTACTTCCATCTCTAAATCTAGAGGAGATGCAGTAGAAAACATTGTAGAGAGAATTGACACCTTTTAGAAAGCTACAAACTTCTGCTAATGTAACAATTACTTTCCAAGTTAGTTTTCCTACTCAATAACTAAAGACATATTCTTGATCTTTTTCAGTCTTTAATCAACAGTTTGGTAATAGTTTTAGTGGATCTCATATCACATTCTTGGTTCAATTCTTCATAAGAAATCAAATCTGTCTTCACAATGAAAGGGTAAAAATCTGCATCATTTCAATGACAACAAATTTAGACACTTTTTGGATAGATGGATTTCAAATGAAGGAAATTTAAGGTCAAATTTTACAAAAGTATAAGAGAGTTTGTTACTATAGTTTTATTGGGAATCTGAAAGGGAACAAAGAAAAGTATTTTTTTTAGTATCTTTGTACAACTTCAGTATGAAGGATTTAAAATAACAACTACTACATTTTTATTTCAAGTCTATCACGTTAAAGACATCAAGTTCAACAATAAAATCTATATCTAAATTATCAAATCTAAATTTATAGACTCCACATAATAGAACTATTATGACTTTCTTCCCTACCTAAATTAGGTATGTAAAAAGGATTTGAAACTGTTACTAATTTAGAAGCCTGAAAAAAGAGTATTTTTGGTCAATAACTGTGAACTTTTTTTTTTTTTTTTTTTTGAGTGCATGAGTTTTAATGGACTATGAACTTGACCATGAAGATGAGAAAAGTAAACATGAAGACCCCATAAGTAATAGAAATCTCAGATTTCATAATATTTCCTGAAAAATGCTATAACGTAAAGGAAAAATTGCAAGACAGATAATTTATCTATGAATGATAGTCACAACATGGTAAACAAAGAACACAATACTTGTGTAAAAAATCTATAAAAAAAATTAAATTAAAAATTAAAAAAAAAAGGATACTAAATATGCATACTAAGAATGGATAGTAGAGAGAGAGTGGTTGAGAGATGACTATCAATTTCACTTACTTGCCAACAAAATTAACATACTAAATATGCACTAGTTCATTTTGATGACAGGAAAAGATTATAAAAAAATAAATAAATAAAAAAAAAAGAAAAAGAAGAAGAAGAGGAAGAAAGAAGAAAATGCATTAGTTAAGTAGCTTTGCATACACTATTCATTTAGTCATAGATGTATATATGCACATAGGTACATATATACATATCAAGAGAAAACAATATACCGAGCCACATCTGCTTCCACTTAATTTGCTCAACTTTACAAATTTGGCTGCAAGGATGGTGCAGAAGTGATTGTAACACAAACCTTCTAATCAGTCACAAGAAGTTGAGTTTTGTATACGTGTACAAGCGCTAAATTGTTTGGACATTATATTCATATGCCATTTTCTCCTTTTTTGGATTTATTTTTTTGAATATAATCATTAGACCAATTATGTCTGAATCTGGAGATTTAAGCTCGTGAACAAGCCTAGGTTGCCTTAGAGCGAAAATAAGTTAGGCCCAGCTACACTGATAGACATATTCATATGAACCTGTCAACTAGCAACAGGCCAACAACTCAATAGCATAATAAAACAAGACAATGGGCTAGGCAGAACCAATCTACATCACTTCTTCATTTTCATCTTCTTCTTTTTTTCTGAAATTTTGTTGGAAGTTAGATACTCTACGGTCCACCATTAGGCTATAGTTCCCTTTACATTGGCCCCGTTTGGTAGAGCTGTGGGAAAGTAATTATAGATTATAGCTTAACAGATTATGACTTATAGCTGTGAACATAAGCTGTGAACCTGTTTGGTGCAGCTGTGGAATTATGGATTTAAGCAGCAAAGTAATATTTGGTTAATAAGCTGTAAAATAACTTTTTACTGTATAATTGTCCATTTTGTCCTTATATGATATAAAAATGATTATTTTGTCATTTTTTCAGTTTTAATTTTAAAAAAATTATTTTATTAATAAAAGTTAATATAATTTGCATCAATCAATACTAAAATTAATAATAGTATGAATTAGTATAATTTTTTTCATTTTTTCATTACAAATTAATTAGTGTCAATTAATGGCTTAATTACCATCAATTAATACTAAAATTAATAATAGTATCAATTGGTATAATTTTTTTCATTACAAATGAATTAGGTGTCAATACTAATTAATATAAAAATACTGAAATTAGTGTCATTATAAAATTAGTGTCATTTATTTTGTCAATTATATGTTTTCATTTAATAGAAGTTATTTAATTTATTATTTAATTGTGCAATTTAATCATTATTATTTTTAATTATTATTGTGCAATTTATTATTTTTTAATCATTGTTATTTTTTATTATTTAATTGTGCAATTTCATTAATAGTATCAATTGTTAATCATTATTACGTTTAATTATTATTTATTGATATTAATTGAAATAAATTTATTTAAATTGTGCAATTTATTTTAATTGATTATTTTTGTTTTTAATTGGTAAAGAAATTACCAAATAAATTTATTTTTGTTTTTAACTATTAATTTTATTATTTTGTTTTTAATTATTATTTATTGATATTTAATCGAAATAATTATTATTTTGGTTTTTAATTTTATTTTTTTAATATTTATTTTTTTTAAATAAATTGTTTTTCATTTTATTTTGAAAAGTAAATATTAATTCTGAAATAAATTGTTTTTAATATTGATTTTTTTCTTTTGTTTTTCAATTTATTTTCTAGGGTTTGAAAACCCTGGCTCTGGTAGCACAGCTGCGATGACCGGCGCTAGGGTTTTGGATCGTGATGATGACGAAGCTTCAGGCAGAGCTTCACGATCGTTCAAACAGAGCTTCAGGTAGAGCTTCGCGATCGTGATGGCGACGACGCGATCGTGATGGTTCAGACAGAGAGACAGGAGATAACAGAGCTTCGCGAGCTTCACGAGTTTCGCCGGAGAGAGAGAGAGAGAGAGAAATCATCAGAAATCTCCATAAATTATCACCGGAAATCGCCTCTCAGGCTGCCGGAAATCGCTTCAAGCTCTCTCCTCGCTCCGCGGACGTGAACAGTGAACAAACATGAAGTTTATATCTTGGCAGTTTGGTAATTCTTCAATTTTTGAAAGGGCATTTAAGTCATTTTGCCCCTTCTTAACCAGCTGTGCGCATAAGTTGTAATTTTAAGCACCTCCCAGGCAACTCTCAATTTAAGCCGAAATTTGGCTTAAATTAAGCTATAATTTATGGTCATAAGTTGTACCAAACACACCAATATAACTTAATTTAAGCTAAAAGTTGATTTAAGTTGAGAAAAAGTTCTACCAAACACCCACATTAAAAGGGTAAAGATTGCCCATTAGATTAGATATAATGACGTGTGAAATCCACAAGGGTTGAATCAACATCCTAATATATGGTGACAAAAATGCCAGAGGGCTCTAACAACAATCATTCTTAGTATTGTATGACAAATGGCATTAGTGCAAACTCAACTTCTCATGATAGAAAATTTTGTAAAATAATCAACTACTACATGACAACTGAATGAATAAAAAGTGTTGAAAAGAATTTAGATCTTTTATTTCCATAAGACACTAAGTAAAAATTTGGAATTTTAGAACTTGCTAACATCCTTACAGATAAACACTATATATTTGAACTAAAAGCAAAATAAACAAACTAGATGATCCAAAAGATAAAGGAGCTACTCTACAATATTTGATTTATTTCTCAATAAATTTATTCCACAAGTCCATCCTTTCATACATGTATTCGACCCAACTTCACATTAAACGTACATAAATATTTTCGTTAAAACAAAACTCCTAATAAAAACAATAATAAAAAGAAGAGACCAATACCTGGCCACAAGCATCCATAAACATGTGTGACACATATACTTTGTAAAAGAAAATATTAAAATATGGCCACCAAAAAGTTCTAGTATTTTAAAATTAGTTCAATTAAAAAACTATTAACATAGGTTAATTGCTTGTGGTTTTAGACAAGTTCTTTTGGGGAGGGCTTATGGTATTCCTTGCCTCTTAATGGAGAAAGGGCCTTTATAACAAGAGAGGGGTGTTTAGTCATTTTAGAGCTTTTCATTGGATTCTTCTCATGTTCTTCTTCTTCTTGTCTTTAACTTGGCCACTAAGGTTTCTTTCCTTTGAATCAAAAGGTCAAAAAACTAAGGTTTCTTTCCACATACCTCTGCTATTGTGCACTTTACGGACAAGCAACCAAATCTCTGTTTGGTTTGGTGCCCTAAACTCTAAAGTAATTAATCAACTCTACAGAAGTCAACACCTTTGAGTCCTGAAAACTTATTGAACAAATTTATGTGGTGGTTCAATTAAATATTTATTTGTTTAAATAGTAAGATTTTTTTTTTTTTTTTTTGTTGGTGTTTCATAAGATAACATAAAAGCATCAATTGATAAATGAATAAAATAACACCTAATAAATTTTTCCATCTGATTTGCTGAATAAACAAATGGCAATCCTATGTCCAAATCATCTCTTCCTCTTTATACTAGATCAACTTTCCACTACACAACCATGTTAAAAATATTTATCGGTATTGATGCGATATAGAATTTGAGACAAGAGAATAGGACAAGATTGTGTAAAACTCTTGTGTTGGCAATAGTGTGGTAAGTGTGGAGGATTTAAAGTTAGAGTACTCTTGTGGGTTATAAGCAATTGTAAAACTAGTCTTTGGGTGGCATCAAGTGTTGGCTTAAGCTAGAGTTGGTTTCTCACCAACATTATGCTTTGTTCCCCCCCTTTTTTTTTTTCCCTTTTCATCCTTATTGATGTAAACTCATATGTAATGTATGATTTCTTCATCAATAAAGATTTTCTTTGCTGATCAAAAAAAAAAAAAAAAAAATAGGAAAGATGCTCCCCTAGCATATAAACTCGGATTAAAATTTCTACTACTTTAATTTTTTTTCTTAACCCCACATAAATCTCGCTTAGGCAAGGTCTATAACATAATTAGGGCTTTTAGTCTAGTGGTTGTATAGTACTACTTGGTAAAGTGAAGTTTGCAGGTTCAATTCTTATAGAAAAGAATTTGATATATCTTTTGTTTACCTTACGTAAATAGCATAGAGATGAACAATAATTGCATACCTAAGAGGATATTGTCACGGTGTTAACTTTTTTTTAAAATTTTTTTTTATTATATTTTAATTGGTTTAGGATATTGTAATTGGTTTAGGGATTGATAGACATCTTTCATATTTATTATGGTATTTGAGAGGCAACATAAATGGCTATTTGTGATTAATGGAAGATGTGCTACCCTGTATATAACCCATAATTTTTCTGTGTACATAGATTCACTCTCTTTTTTCATTTGTTTTTTTTTTATTTTTAAGGCCTCGTTTGGGAACATGCTAATTTAGTAACTTTTTGGCTATTTGGTTAAAATGTGATGTACAAAAAATTAGTATGTTTGGAATAACTTTTTGGCTTTTTACGAAAAGATGTGCAAAAAGTAGAGAGAAAAGGGAATCTTTGACTTTTTGGTATGAGTTGTTGGCTTTTTGGCTTTTTTAGTAACTTTTTGACTTTTTGGCTAAAATAGCCTCTTGCCAAACGAGGCCTAAGTCTCTTCTTAAAAATTCAACTCCAACTTGTAAAGGATGGTATATAGGGTAAGTCCTTGTAGAGCTTCTGGCTCATTTAAGGGTGCTTAAAAAATGGAATAAATCCAATTAACCAACTAACTAGTTTGGAAATCAAATTACAAATAACTTACAAAAGCACCCAAAAAAGTTTTATTCTCATTAAGTATATTTCCCAATATAAAAAGGAATACTTGTAGAAAGAGGAGAAATAAAACACTACAAGAACATCACAGCTTGGGGGACTTCACAAACAACAGAACAAAATCTTATTATCGACATATCCCAGCAGCAAACATCAACACAAACATTGACAATGAGAGAGAGACACAGGCAGGGATTGAGTGAGTGAAAGTGATACAGAGGATTTATACCTAAAATTGTTTTTAGGGAGAGTTGAAGATGCTCCGAAAAATCGCGATGGTGAGGGCCCTGGTAGGTGAGACATTGTAGAACAAGACGAGTATGAGAAATCAAAGAGAAAAAGTGAGACACAGAGATATAAACAGAGAGAAACTATTATAAGTTGAAAAAAAATACCTAGATGAATCAAAAATGGCGAAGACGGACGGCGGCACAGACGGACGACAAGGTCGATGGTAAGGTGAGGTGATTGGCGCGACTGAGCTTTGATCGAATTCGATTGAGGTGTGAAAGAGGCGCGTATTTATGATTTATATGTGTTTGAATTAGTAAAGTTATCCCCTACCAACCTGTTGGTCGGCTAATGTCTATATGCGAATTTAGATACCAAAACGACATCGTTTTGGTATCAGCGACCAAATTATATTAGTCGCTGAAAGATCATATAGCTCCCGCCCAGATTTTATTCTCCCGCCCATATTTTTGGTGACAAAAATTGTAATTTGGTCGCAAAAAATTACTTATTTGCAACAAAAAAGTTTTGGTCTGTAATAGAAAAAAAATTTATCTACGAAATTTTAATTTGGTAAGCAAATGTCATTTTTTTGCGACCAAAATTCTTTTGGTCGGCAAAAGTGGTCGGCAAATGTGTAAATTCTTGTAGTGGATCATCTGGGTTCAAATTCGAGGAATTGCAAAATTTGAACCACTTCTTGAGATGACTGATACATTAATGAGAAAGGCAATCGTTAGAGCAAAGCCACTTTCTATCGTATAAAACCTGCAAGCGTCCTATAAACAAGAGAAACTGTCATTTAGTGCTCAATAGAATCATGCCCTAACATATATAAAATCAAATTTCAGAAGGAGACTTTTGAGGGATCAAATTATATCATGGTGCCTACATCTTGATACGGTAAAACTTCATTCCAATTAGCCTAAAACTTCATATATATATATATATATATATCACTAACCTAAATTAAGATTAAAAGGCATGGGGGATTGAGGCCAAACTACCACTTGTCCAATCAATGTAAGGAAATGAAACACATGGACATGTAATTACGTAGTAGCTTCTTCACGTCAATTCATGTATTTGTTGATTGAGAAAATGCAAATAAAAAATGTTAAAGAGCCAAAAGATTTAGGGTTTGTTTGGCTTTAATTGTTTGATTAAAAAATATATATATAAAAAAGATAAAATAGGCTAAATAAGTTAATAAGACAAAATATCACATCTAAATTATAATTATTTCATTTTTTCTCTTATAAAAGTCAAAAAAATCAAAAAAACTAAACCAAACAAACTTTTAGTCCTAGGTCTCGTTTGGGAATACTTTTTTGCTTTTTATGAAAAGATGTGCAAAAAAGTAGAGAGAGTGATGTGACAATTTATAGTGACTTTTTGACTTTTTAGCTAAAATATGTAATTACCAAATGAGACCTAAAATAGCCAACTAAAAAAGCCAATTGCCAAACAATAACTTAGACTTTATTTTGAAAAGTATATTAAAAGATAAAAAGATGTGGTAAAATAGATTATGCCAAACAACCCCTTCATATACATAAAAGATTTACATCAATATAAGAAGAATTTAGATTATACATACAAAAAAATTATATCATCTTAAAAATATAAATATTATTTCATTGTCCCGTTGATTTATAATTTTACCTTTGTTGTTTTCGTTACCTAACAAAAACTCAACATTTTCCTCATGGTTGGGGAAAGAGTGTCTACCATATATATTTTATAGAAGAAAATGATATAATTTTATATTTTCTAAGTTATAATTAAAAAAAAAGTCATAATCAAAAATCTCAAGAGTCATGACTAAAATAATATCATAATTAAAGAAGAAAATTAATCGTAACTTAAAAAAAAATTGCATAACTATTTCAAAAAGTGTATATAATAACATTTTCCTCATGTTGATCTTTGTCAGAAAATTTTTGCCCTACTAATGACATATCTAGAATTTTAATGGAAAGAATAATATATTTGTTTTATAAATTTTTTTCCATAACCGATTTTAAAATTTCTTTTGGAAATTATTATAATTTTTTCTCTCTAAAGGTTTGTTTGGCAACATTTATGGTTATCGCTTTCTATTTATATTTATAGAATTTTTAAAACTATAACCAAAGGAGGATATTTTTTTAGTTCAAAATTTGGAATGTAGAGTCTTGAAGCTCACTATCGGTCTCGTTTTGATAATTCGAATTATACATTTTGTCGAGCATTTCGGATACTTCATCTACAAAAAAATGAAGTTTATGCAATAATCATAATTTATTTAATTTTTCACATTTGTCACCCAAAAAATAGACAAAATTTGTGTTTTTAAAAATAAACTATTCATTTTTTGGGTAATAACACAATAAATGGAATACGTTACAATTATCGAATCGATTTAATTTTTTTATGGATAAAATACACAAAATGTTCAATAAAATAAATAATTCAGATTATCATAACAGAATCCATGATCCCACATGTCCAAACAACGCCTGCCAATCTATATTTTGGATTAGATAGAATCTATCTCCTAACCAAAAGCTTGATTAGTGTCTGCTTTGTTTTTAAAAGTTCAAACAATTTACAAAATTTTACTAATCATAGAAAAAAAAATATGTTTCACTTGTTTATTTATTTCTGTGCTCATTTCTTCGTTTTCTAACCATGCACTGTTCATGACCACCATCAGCCATCATTGCCAATGAACTCCTTTTAAAAATGTCATTGTTGACAAATAGTGACGTCCTTTGCTTCCAATCACCCAAACATTATTAGTTAGTCTTGAGGCGCGCATGATTATGCTCCACACTAATTATAAACCTCCATATTTCTTTATGTTTCTCAATTATCTAACAAAAAATTATAAATTCTATCTTTTTCACTAATCAAAACTTACTTGACACACCATATGTTATTCCCCAGTGGTTGTGTGTGTGTAATTTAAATATATAAATAAAATAAACAACAAAAAATAAATAATTCAGAAAATAAATAAATAATTTAAATTCTAAATTAACCGCTTACTGAGACTTTAAGTCGAGATTTGTGTTGGATACAATCTCCTTAAAGTAGATTTCGCCCTCGCTCTAATGTTTCGATATTTACTGGCGTCGACTTTTCAGGATGCAACGATTACTACTTGATTTGCAATACTACAAAATCAAGTCTAGCGAACCAAACAATGCTGTAACTCTCCCTTTCTCTTCCTATAGACTAAATGTTGGACAAATGTAGGAGCAGGAGCACAGGAAGACGAAAAGAAGAAGAAGAAGAAGAAGAAGAAGAAGAAGAAGAAGAAGAAGAAGAAGGAAGAGATGTTTGGAAAAAATTAGATTCTGAATTGTTGGAATGGCAAGCTATTTATAGCTAACCATGCAAATATTCGGGTAGGCCTTGGTGGCTGCCCGGCCATGGTCGGAAAGTCATGACCCAAACAGTATCAGTTCGAAAAGGAGGCGAAAATTTTGAATTTAAAAATTTGGTGCAAAGTTTGAATTATTTCAGTAAGGATTTCAAAATTTTTCCCACAAGAATTTGAAAAAATTCAAACGAATTTTGTTCAAAAAAATTAAAGTTAGGATTCAACCCACAACCCACAACGCCTCCGTTCGGCTTGGTCTTGAGCCGATTTGGACAGACGCGTGGCCGTGTGTAGTGGTTTTGGGCCAACCCCACTTTGTCCATAATTCCCCTCCTTACAAAACTTGGGGCCCATCTCAAGTATGGCAGGCTAGAGTTTATATACTCATATAAACTCTCTCTTTGTTTCAATGTGGGACAAGCCATTTAATGAGTAAACCCACATTGTCTCTTCAATTTCCATGTTCACGAATCCGAAAATGCGTGTTGAATTTCATTCATCCGGAAATGGTTTTGAGCAACAAAATACACAATGTTATTTATTGCACAACATTAAATATGAACTCATTTTCAAACGTAAAAAATAACGCTTGGATCCCATCTTAATTAATGCTCAAAGTTGCAAAAAATAAGATATTTACAAAGCCATTTTCCAACAATCCCTCACATGAATGGAATTAACGATAACGGACATACAACAAAATGCAGACAAAGAAAGAGAACATTAAGAAGATACACCACATCGAGATATGTAGCTTTTGGCTTTGAATCTCCTCTAGTGAAAGCCTATCGGATTTACTGGCTAACCAGTGGACGCGATGCCTTGAACTGTTTAGCTATTTGTATAAACCTAGACAATAGACTACACATAGTGTATTCGCAAATACAGTTTGGTTCTCACGGTTGTGTTTATTTTGGCACTGAACAACACCTGGTAATTCATGAGTGCCCTAGAGAATTTAGCCTTCTCAATTCTCACAGAACCTGCCCAATTCACACTCATATAGATGACTTCTTATTAAGAGTATCCGGCCATACCCCACTTGGATGTCCAAGTTATAAGAATCATTAAAAGCAAAGCTGATCCTACTAACCTTGCAGGTATCACTTTTCGTATCATAGAAATGGATAGGAGTAAACCTCTTTAGTAACAGGTGAAGCTATCCATAATTCAGTTGTCTCTTTGAACCTAGATCTTAGGATCTTCAATCAACTAGGTTGGGTTGCCATTATGGGGACTTTTAAGTAATATGTTTTAATCTCATTCCCCTCGATAAATGGTATACTTGCTCTCTAGGTAACCCTTTAGTCAATGGATCCATAATATTCTCTCTTAACTTTACATATTCTATGGAAATTATTTCATGTGAGAGCAAATGCCAAACTGTATTATGTCTTCGACGAAAAAGTCAAGACTTACTATTATACATATGATTACTGCGTCTGCCTTATTGTCGCTTTCACTATCACAGTGAATGCATATAGCTAGCACAGGTTTAGGCCACATTGGAATATCTTTTAAGAAATTACAAAATCATTCTACTTCTTCTCCTGTTTTATCTAACGCGATAAACTTAGATTCCATTGCCGACCTTGCTATGCATATCTACTTGGAGGATTTCCAAGAGACTGCAGCACCTCCCAAGGTAAAGATGTATCCACTAGTGGATTTTGAGTCTTTAGTATCCAATATCCAATTTGCATCACCGTACCCCTCGAATATTACTGGATATTTGGTATAATGTAAGCCATAATTCTGGGTATATCTTAGATACCTAAGTATCCTAATTATCGCTTTCCAGTGATTTGACCCTAGATTACTTGTGTACCTATTCAATTTGCTCACAACATAGGCTATATCCAGCCTAATGCAATTCATTAAGTATATCAAGCTTTCGATTATTCAAGAGTACTCTATTTGTGATATGCCTACACTTGTATTTTTTGACAAATGAAGATTAATGTCAACATGTGTTTTAGTAGGACTAAGTCATGCTTTCCAAATTTCTCTAAAATCTTTTCAACATAATGAGACTCAGATAAAGTATATCCTTCAGATGTTCTAGTAATTTTTATTTCTAGAATTACATTTGCTACTTCCAGATCTTTCATGTCAAACATTTTGTTCAATATTTTTCTTTATGGATTTAATCATGTCATTATTGCTTCCAATAATGAGCATGTCATCTACATAAAGACAAATTATGACATATCCTTTGTCTACGCTTTTAACATAGATACATTTGTCACATTCATTTATCTTAAAACCATTCGAAAGCATAACGTGATCAAACTTTTCATGCCATTGTTTCGATACTTGTTTTAATCCATAAAGGGATTTGACAAGTTTATAAACCTTTTTCTCTTGGCCGGAAATTTGAAACCCTTCTGGTTGTTCCATATAGATTTCTTCATCTAACTCGCCATTTAAAAAGGTTGTTTTAACATCCATTTGATGTATCTCCATATTATACAATGCTATAATCGCTATTAGCATGCGAATAGATGTTATTCTTGTCACTGGTGAATATGTATTGAACCATCTGCTTTTATTTTTCTCTTAAATATCCACTTATAACCAAGAGGTTTACTATTCACAACCTCTTTCCATAATGGAGCTTCTAGACTTGACATTACTTTCTTGACGTTTTGAGACTCATTTTCTAACAGGTATGTCAGAAAGTCTGGACCAAATGATTTATAGATCCTAGCCCTCTTGCTACGTCTAGGTCCATCTTCTTCATAATCATTTTTGTCTTCACTACCACCCATAGCAGTATCAAAAGTTCTTTTATTTAAACTTGTCTTTTCAGTTTCCTTGTAAGGAAAAATATGTTCGAAAAACGACGCATTTCTTGACTCAATGATAGTGTTTACATGCATATCAGGATTTACAGATCTATGAACTAAGAATTTGTATGCACTACTATTATTTGCATAACTAATGAACACATAATCAATGGTTTTTTGTCCTATCTTAGTCATTTTAGCACTAGGGACTACCACTTTGGCTAAACACCCCCACACTTTAAGGTAATTGTAGGTAGGTCGTCGACCTTTCCATACTTCATAAGGTGTTTGATTGATTTTCTTGTGAGGTACCTTGTTAAGGATAAAATTAGCAAACAAAATTGCCTCCCCCCATAAGTTCTAAGGTAACCCTGAACTAATCAACATGGCATTCATCATCTCTTTAAGAGTTCGATTATTTCTCTCAGCAACTTCATTAGACCAAGGAGAATAGGGTGCAGTGGTTTGGTAAATAACACCATGTTCAGAACAAAATTCTCTATCACTCCTTACTACCTAAATAATTTTGCCAAGTTGATTTTCAACCTCAAGCTTATATTGTTTAAAAGCTTCTAAGGTTTCATTTTTATTTCTCAATAAGTAAACATAGCAATATCAAGTGCAATAATCAATAAAAGTAATAATGTACTTTTTATCTCCTCTAGTTTGAACAAATTTTACATCATAGATATATGTGTGAATTAATCTTAGAAGTTCAATATTTCTTTTTACTTTATTAAATGATGCCTTAGTGAGTTTTGTCTCAACACAAATCTCACATTTATGATTATGATCAAACTCTAAGTTTGGTAAACATTCTAAAGAAACAAGTTTACGCAAAGAATTAAAATTTACGTGTTTTAATCTACTATGCCATAAAAAAGAAGACTCAGTAATATAAACAGATGATATGTTCTTATTATTAATAGCCAAATTAGGTACAACAGTTAGTACATTAAGCTTAAAAAGCCCATCACTTATATAACCTTGCTCCACATACATTCCACTCTTGGAGAGTACAACATTGTTAGATTCAAAGACTAATCTAAACCCATTCTTGATCAACAATGACCCAGAAATCAAATTCTTGCGAATATCCGGTACATGGAGTACATTGTTAAGAGTGAGCTCTTTTTCCGAGGTCATTTTTAACACAATCTTTTCTTATCCTTCTACAGTTGATGTGGAGGAGTTTTCCATAAAAAGTTGTTCTCCATTTTCCACCACTTTGTCGATTATGAACATCTTCTTATCTGCACAAATATGGCGGGTTGCTCTAGTATCCACATATCACTCCTTAGGATTGCCCACCAAATTAGACTCAGAGACAACTACAGCAAGATTGATGTCTATCACTCCATCAGAAATATACAAATCCTCGGCTATGTTGGCTTGTGCTAGTTTTTTTCTTGAACTCCCTATGTTCTTGCGAACGTGACAATCCTTAGCGCGATGTCCATCTTTGCCGCACATGAAACACTTGCCTTTGAACCTTTTGTTGAACCCATTATTGATCTTACTAGTGGATCCTATTTTGGGACCATTGCCATCATGCTTCTGCTCCTTGTTGTTGAATTTTGACCCTTGTCCTTGTTCCACAACATTTGTTTTAGCCTGCATGCTATGGTTTCCTGACTTCTTGTCAATACCACGGTTATCCTCCTCAATTCTAAGCTACACTATCAGTTCCTCTAATTTTATCTCCTTGCACTTATGCTTCAAATAATTCTTGAATTGATGGTGATAATTTCTCAATGATCGCCACTACTTGGAAAGATTCACTGAGAATCATTCTTTCCGCATGTATGTCATGGAGAATTAATTGGAGATCTTGAATTTGGCTAATAAATGTCTTGGAATCCATCATTTTATAATCTAGAAAATGGCTAACAACAAATTTCTTTGTACCGCATCCTCTGTCTTATATTTTTGATCTAGATATTCTACGCTTCTTTTATGTGCTTTTGACACTATACACATTGTACAATGTATTGTCCAACCCATTGAGGATATAACTTCGACACAGAAAATCACTATGCTTTCATGCATTGACTACAGCAACCACTTGCCGGTCAGTTTCTTCCTTATTTAATGCTGAAGCTTTTTAATGAGTGAAGCAATATAGCGACCCCGGTCTTTTCCCATTTAATTATTGTATCCGGACTTATGTTCCGTGGATTTCGTTGTCTTATTATTGTTGTGTTGTCCTTTGATTCCTTATTTTGGGTTATAGGATGTTTTGGGCAGGTTGATTGCAGGTTGGTTGGGTTTAGAAACCTAAAGTTGATGTTCAGTTTTTGGCTTGGTCGCTCGAGCGAGCTTATCTTCGCTCGAGTGAGGCCTTTGTTTTTGGTCCGTCGCTCGAGCGAGCATTTCTTGGCTCGAGCGAGGATCGCGCCCGGCGAAGCGAGAAAGTGTTATGGCTCGAGCGAAGCTTCGCCGAGCGAATCGTTAGTTCTTCGCCGATCGAGCCTTTCTTGGCTCGGCGAGGATTTTTCAGGTTCTGTCGCCGGCGACTGTGTCTTCGCCGAGCGAGCCTATTTTGCTTAAATACGCAGCATGGCGTGTTTGAGATCGATTTTTCAAATTTCTTCAGCCGTAAAACCCTAGGTTCTGAGTTTTCTCCCAACCCATCTTCTTCTTGGTTTGATCTAGTTAGGGTGTGTTTTTACCATAGTTGCTTTACAAATAAGATAGAGGAGAGTGAGGGCTTTCATTTAATCGAGCAATTGTTGATTTGGAGCATTTTGAAATTTTGGGCATCATCTTCATCTCCTTCTTTTGGATTCTTTTCTTGAGGTAGGGAATTCCTACTCCATTTATGCATTTTAATCCTAAGTGTGGGTATTTTGGTATGTGGGGGTAGTTTGAGTAATTTTGGAGAAACCCTAGGTTTTGTCATAGATTAATTTGTATAATTAATTTAAAGGGAAATTGTGTTATTGGCTAAATCCATGAGATGGGGGAATTTAGTAATTTAATGATGTATTGGGTTGGTTTAAATACTTACCTTTGAGAATGTTGGAATTATAATTGTTGTGTATTTGTTTCTTGCTTAGAAATAATTGTTTTGTGCTATCGGTGGAGGATAGCCATTGATTGTTGTAGACCTTGCATGGGGCTTATGTATAACTCAAATTGAGTCATTTATTTGATAGTTGAAATAATACAGAACATTCGTGTATGGATCATGTGTTGTATATGTCAAGTATTGATTATGTTGCATATGCATTTGGTTTTGGAGGAGATAGGATGAACTCCACGGTTAGGGAAGATAGGGATGGACCTCTAAACCGGATTTGTTGGGAGGAGATAGGGAATGGACTCCAGAGCATCATTCATATGTGTGCTTATTGATAATAGCAATATTGCTATTTGTTGTTGATATGATACATCATTGTAATGTGTCGGTTGGAAGTATGGAAGTGTTGTGGTTTGAGCTTTAGTCTCATTTATTTTTGTAACATCTGGATTACTATTATAGTTGGCCGAGTTCGAGCCATAATGATAAAATGGGAAAGTTGAATAAATCTTGGAAAGTGAAATGTGTCATAGACAATAGGTCATAGATAATGTAGACATTCGTGTCATGAAATGGGAAATTGATTATCTTGTGTTAACCATGTATCGAATGCTAATGCTTTAGTTAATTCTTATGCTTGGTTTAGTATTTCTATTGGGCCGTGGGCTCACCCTATATGGGAACTTCATTTTTCAGGATCAGGTGGTTCATTACCTCCAAAGACTTAGCTTGTGAGGATTTGGACTTGAAGACTTTCTTTATTTGCTTTATTTGAACTATGTAAACATTCAAGCCTAGGGCTTTATTTGTTTGAGTTAGAACTCATGGATTTGTGTCCAAGTGATGGCTTGGCAAGATGTAAGCCCGTAGGGCACTTATTATGATGTTTTATTTCGTAATACTCTAATGATTGGTATAATATATTGTTTTCTTTTAAATAATGCATGTCATGTTTTATATTTAATGGGTTAAATTTTGAGGGCGTTACAACTTGGTATCAGAGCGTACCGGGTTCGAATACTTTGGGTACGTGGGAAGTGATTAGTATCACAATGGGTTCGTCTCGTTTGATAGAGACTTAGTGTAATGATTACATGCTTATATGATAACATGTTTATGTGATTATGTGGGTATGGAATGTAGTTTCTAAGATATTGATTGGACCCTTGAGTTTCTGAAAGTCTTGTTGGAAAGGCACTTGATCAATGTTGTTTCCAACCGGAACTTTAGTGGCGCCTCGGGACTATCATTATCCAGGAATGAAATTCGTAGGTGCTTATGTGATTATATGCTTACGTGGTGTGATTTATTGTTGTCCAATGTATTAGGACGTGAGTGTATAGTTTTGGCACATTATTTAGAGTGCTAACGTCTTTGTTCCCTTTTATAGGATGTCAGGACGAGGACGAGGTCGTGGTAGGCGTGGTAGGCAGGCTAGGCAGGAAGTGCCTATACCGGAGGAAATTCCGGCAGTTCAGGAGGGTGTTGGCCAGGCCAATGTGGCGAACCAAGAGGACTGACGAGTTATGGGCGCTGGCCCAAGAGATAGGAGCTTTTAGGGAGTCAAGCATTCTTAGGGCTCGAGAATCGAGCTCAGTGTTGTGGCGAGATCTGAGACCTTCTTTTACGAAGAGAGAGTTCTTAGGTCTCACCCGGACGAATTTTTAGGTGATCCTAGCGAGCCGCTTAAGGGCATTTAATGGCTCGATGCATAACCAAAGCGTTTGAGATGCTTGGCATGAAGGCGAGATTGAAGGTGACCTTGGCATCTTTCCAATTTGAAGGATGCGGGTTGATGGTGGAAATTCACCAAGGGTCGTATTGGAGGTACTTGGAAGGCTTTTTGTTGATGCTTTGAGAAGTACTGCCTTCACTGCTCAGAGAAGTTGAGAGATCAGTTATGCCATCTTGAGCGAAAGCTTTATCGATGGCCGAGTTGAGGCTACATTCACGGCTTTGTCGAGGTTTGCACTGAGTTGGTGGCGACGAGAACGCCGTGCATTGAGTTTGAGAGGAAGTTGAGGCGTGGCCTCATGCCGAGAGTTGTTGGATCTATGATTAGGGATTTTGGGCGATTGGTTGATGCAGTATTTCATACCGAGATTATGATGCAGAAGAGAGGAAAGGCGTAAAGGCTCCAAGAGGAGTCGGATGGCGAGTGATGGCGAGGCGAGAGGTTTCACCTCGCCAGCCTCAGAATAGTTTTTCTAGAACCACTTTTCCAGTGCCGAATGCTAGTTCTGGGAAAGGCAGACAGGGAGACATTACCTGTTTCAAGTGTGGCCAGCTGGGTCACAAGTCTCCAGTTTGTCCTCAGAGGGGAGGAGTTCAGCAAGATCTTCTTGGCTCCGATCTCGAGCCGAGTCGAGTAGAGGTCACCACTATCGTGGTTATCGTCGGCGCCAGGGCACATGAAGCGGTTTGCCCACGCTTAGGTGCACATCCGGTGCACTGTTCGAGGCAGACTCAGAGTCACCGCTCGCGGGCCTCAGGCCTCGAGGGCCAATCAGGGGGCTTCTTCGTCCCAGTCTGTGCAACAGTCTTATGCTCCGAGGGGTGAGCAGGTTGATCAGAGGTCGTCTGGGCGCGTGTATGCTGTTACCGCGCAGGACCTAGTACCGGCTCCATCGGTGGTGAGAGGTACCTTCTTGTTTTGCAATTCAAAGAAGGCTTTTGATCGACACGGTGCATCTCATTCTTTTGTGTCTCACGATTTGCATCCATTTTGGAGTTGGAGTTAGCTCATTAGCATCTCCTATTTGTGTAGTGTCACCTCTCAAGGGATTGTTTATTTTGAAACAAGGTGTTAGGTGTTGTGTTATAGAGGTCGATGGTCATTGGATCCCAGTATCTTTTTTGGTTATGTCCATGAAAAGCTTTGATGTTATTTTGGGTATGGATTGGTTATCGTCATACCGAGCAGTTATTGATTGCTACCGTCAGAGGGTCACTTGTTGTACCGTGAACGGGGAGTGTTTTCGTTTTCTGGGGGACCGGGTTGGTAGTGTTTTGCCGCCAGAGTATGATCCGCGGGGACGGAGTGAGCTTAGTGGTCTACTTGCTAGTCTTTCAATTAGTGAGGGTGATGAGACCCAGATTGTATTGCCGAGGGTAGTTTGTGAGTATTCGGACGTTTTCCCCGAGGATCTTATTAGTTTGCCACCTCAGCGAGAGATTGAGTTCTCCATTGATTTAGTGCAAGACGGCCGATCTCTATGGCACCTTACCGCTTTGCCCCAAATGAGTTAGTTGAATTGAAGGTTCAACCTGTGAGTTGTTAGATAAGGGCTATATCCGTCCTAGTGTTTCAGTGGGGAGCGCCCTCTTTGCTAAGAAGAAAGGTGGTGCTTTGAGATTGTGTATTGATTCTGAAATTGAATCGGGCTACTAAGAATAAGTATCCTATGCCTCAGATGACGACTTGTTTGACCATTGAAGGGTTCCGTTGTTTCTCTAAGATAGATTTGAGATCGGGTTATCATCGGTTGAGAGTCGTGGAGGAGGATATTCCTAAGACGGCATTCCGTGACGGTATGGTCATTATGAGTTTCGGTGATGCCGCTTTGGGCTCACCAATGCACCGAAGTTGTTTATGGATTTGATGAACCGGATCTTCCGAATTTTTGATCGCTTTTGTAGTCGTCTTTGTGGGCTTACATTTTGATTTATTCACCTTCAGAGGAGGAGCACGAGACACACTTGAGAGTGGTGCTAGAGTTACTTAGAGCCCATAAGCTTTATGCTAAGTTCGAAATGTGAGTTACGGCTAGAAGAGGTGAAGTTCTTAGGCCATGTAGTTTCGGGGAAGGGTGTCTGCTGATACATCCAAGATAGAGGCAGTGCAAGATTGGGCACAGCCTAAGAGTGTGTTCGAGATCCGCAGTTTTCTGGGATTAGCAGGGTATTACTGCCGGTTTGTGAAAGATTTCTCCAAGTTAGCTTCACCGTTGACTAGATTGACTCTAAGGAGTCAAATTTGTATGGAGGAGACTTGTGAAAAGTCGTTTCAGAGTTGAAGGTTAGATTGACCACCGCTCGGTCTTGATTATTCGGAGAGAGGGTTGGGTTATGCAGCCATCGTGACGCCACGAGAGTGGCTCAGGTTGTGTGTTGATGCAAGAGGAAAGTGGTTGCCTATGGCTCACGCTTGAAAATTCATAAGAAGAATTACCCTACGACGATTTAGAATTAGCCGTGATTTTTGCCTTGAAGATTTGGAGGCATTATCTTTATGGTGAGAAGTTCGAGGTATTCTCGGACCATAAGAGTCTGAAGTATCTGTTTTCATAGAAAGACCTGAATTTGAGACAGAGGAGGTGGATGGAGTTCATTGAGGATTATGACTTCGAGTTGCACTATCATCCGGGAAGGCCAATGTTGTGGCGATGCCCTTAGTAGAAAATCTGGTGACTTAGCTAGTATAGCCATCCGGAATGGGAGATGTTGGGTGTAGTTGGAGTTTGATTTGCATCTGGTGAATCCTGAGAGGTCGCGGCCTTGTTTTTCGTTGTTGCCTGACCTACACTTGTGACTCGAGTGTTAGAGGCTCAGGGGTGATCTTGAGGTAGAATCTCCGAGAAAAGATTTCCATTGGGAAGGTTGAGAAGGGTTTGACGGTATCCCGACCGAGTGTGAGATACCGAGACCGTCTGTTTGCCGAGTCTTGCCGAGAGGAGGTACTCGAGAGTTTCATCATTCGCGCTTTGGTGCATCCGGAGGTACTAAGATGTATCAGATTTGGGCCGCCGCTTTGGTGGCGGGGTATGAAGAGAGATGTGGCGACTTCAGTATCTAGGTGCCTTACTTGTCGACAAGTGAAGGCCGAGCATCGAGGCCGGGTTTGTTGCAACCCTTGCCTATTGCCGAGTGGAAGTGGGAGCATGTCACTATGGACTTCGTTGTGGGTCTTCCGAGGACTCAGCGGGGTAGTGATGCTATTTGGGTGGTTGTGGACCGGTTGACGAAGTCGGCGCACTTCATTTCTATGCGTGTTACAGATTTAGAGATCATCTTGCCGACTTATATATCCGGACATAGTGAGATTGCACGGGTCCCGTGACTATCGTCTCGAATAGAGATCTCGCTTAACGCTGTGTTGTGGCAGAGTTTGCAGAGTGCTTTAGGCACTAAGTTGACTTTTAGCACGGCTTACCATCCTCAAACTGACGGGCAGTCCGAGCGTACCATTCAGATCCTTGAGGATATGCTTCGGGGTTGTGTTCTCGACTTTAGTGGGTCGTGGGAGAGGCACTTACCATTAGTGGAGTTTGCCTACAACAACAGCTTTCAGTCTAGTATCGGTATGGCACCGTTTGAGGCTTTGTATGGCCGACCGTGTAGATCTCCTGTTTGTTGGGCCGAGGTGGGTGATGCACCTTTGTTGGGTCCGGAATTGGTGAGGGAAACGACGGAGAAAGTTGAGCTTATCCGTAAGAGGCTTGTTATGACCAAAGTCGCCGAAATCTTATCTCGACCGAGAGGAGACCTTTGGTGTTTGAGGTGGGTGATCATGTCTTTCTGAAGATATCACCCAAACGAGGTTTGATGAGGTTTGGGAAGAGCGGGAAGTTGTCCCCTCGGTTTATTGGGCCTTTTGAGATTCTTGAGAGGATTGGCGAGGCTGCTTATCGTTTAGCTTTGCCACCGCAGTTATCCGGAGTTCATGACGTGTTTCATGTGAGTATGCTTCGGAAGTATGAGCCAGATCCATCACATGTGTTGGATTGGACTGATTTAGTTGTTGACGAGGATGTCTCGTACGAGGAGAGACCGATTCGAGTTTTGGATAGGCGGGATCAAGTTTTGCGTGGCAAGACCATCCCTTTGGTGAAAGTTCTGTGGAAGCATCACGGAGTGGAGGAAGCCACTTGGGAACGTGAGTTGGAAGTCCGGGAGAAATATCCGGAATTGTTTATTGACTTGTAATCTTGTATTTAGATTATATAATATTGAGGAACTTGAGAACATTGAGAATGTTTTGATTTAATGTTAACATTTTGAAACTTGCTTCATAATGGGAGTAGAATATAACATTATATGTTGAATATGTTGTTTAGATCATGGAATTGAATATGATATGGAAATTGTTAACATTGAAAGGGATAATGCATAATATTGATGCATGTTAAAATATATGTCGATTTATACATACTGTGAGATGCCTCTTGATAAGAGATGAAGTGACCGGTTTTGGGTCAAGTTGTTGTTTATTATTGTGTTCATATCATTGGGAATTGAGGAAAAACTGTTTTTACAAAATTATGCTTAATTTCGGGGACGGAATTCTTTTAAGGAGGGGAGGTTATAGCGACCCCGGTCTTTTCCCATTTAATTATTGTATCCGGACTTATGTTCCGTGGATTTCGTTGTCTTATTATTGTTGTGTTGTCCTTTGATTCCTTATTTTGGGTTATAGGATGTTTTGGGCAGGTTGATTGCAGGTTGGTTGGGTTTAGAAACCTAGAGTTGATGTTCAGTTTTTGGCTTGGTCGCTCGAGCGAGGCCTTTGTTTTTGGTCCGTCGCTCGAGCGAGCATTTCTTGGCTCAAGCGAGGATTGCGTCCAGTGCTAGACTTGAGAGCAGTGTTAGCTGGCTCAAGCGAGCTTCTCTTTGCTCGAGCAAACTGTTAGTTCTTCGCTCGATCGAGCCTTTCTTGGCTCGAGCGAGATTTTCAGGTTCCGTCGCCGAGCGACTGTGTCTTCGCTCGAGCGAGCCTATTTTGCTTAAATACGCAGCTTGGCTTTTTCAGCTTTGACCGGTTTGTAAAACCCTAGGTTACGAGTTTTCTCTCCCAACCCATCTTCTTCTTGGTTTGATCTAGTTAGGGTGTGTTTTTACCATAGTTGCTTTACAAATAAGATAGAGGAGAGTGAGGGCTTTCATTTAATCGGAGCAATTGTTGATTTGGAGCATTTTGAAATTTTGGGCATCATCTTCATCTCCTTCTTTTTGGATTCTTTCTTCGAGGTAGGGAATTCCTACTCCATTTATGCATTTTAATCCTAAGTGTTGGTATTTTGGTATGTGGGGGTAGTTTGAGTAATTTTGGAGAAACCCTAGGTTTTGTCATAGATTAATTTGTATAATTAATTTAAAGGGAAATTGTGTTATTGGCTAAATCCATGAGATGGGGGAATTTAGTAATTTAATGATGTATTGGGTTGGTTTAAATACTTACCTTTGAGAATGTTGGAATTATAATTGTTGTGTATTTGTTTCTTGCTTAGAAATAATTGTTTTGGGCTATCGGTGGAGGATAGCCATTGATTGTTGTAGACCTTGCATGCGGCTTAGGTATAACTGAAATTGAGTCATTTATTTGACAGTTGAATTAATACAGAACATTCATGTATGGATCATGTGTTGTATATGTCAAGTATTGATTATGTTGCATATGCATTTGGTTTTGGAGGAGATAGGGGATGAACTCCACGGTTTAGGGGAAGATAGGGGATGGACCTCTAAACCGGATTTGTTAGGAGGAGATAGGGAATGGACTCCAGTAGCATCATTCATATGTGTGCTTATTGATAATAGCAATATTGCTATTTGTTGTTGATATGATACATCATTGTAATGTGTATCAGTTGGAAGTATGGAAGTGTTGTGGTTTGAGCTTTAGTCTCATTTATTTTTGTAACATCTGGATTACTATTATAGTTGGCCAGGTTCTGAGCCATAATGATAAAAATGGGAAAGTTGAATAAATACTGGAAAGTGAAATGTGTCATAGACAATAGGTCATAGATAATGTAGACATTCGTGTCATGAAATGGGAAATTGATTATCTTGTGTTAACCATGTATCGAATGCTAATGCTTTAGTTAATTCTTATGCTTGGTTTAGTTTTTCTCTATTGGGTGGCTCACCCTATATGGGAACTTCATTTTTCAGGATCAGGTGGTTCATTACCTCCAAAGACTTAGCTTGTGAGGATTTGGACTTGAAGACTTTCTTTATTTGCTTTATTTGAACTATGTAAACATTCAAGCCTAGGGCTTTATTTGTTTGAGTTAGAACTCATGGATTTGTGTCCAAGTGATGGCTTGGCAAGATGTAAGCCCGTAGGGCACTTATTATGATGTTTTATTTCGTAATACTCTAATGATTGGTATAATATATTGTTTTCTTTTAAATAATGCATGTCATGTTTTATATTTAATGGGTTAAATTTTGAGGGCGTTACAAGCAAGCCAAATTCAATGTAGTAAGATAAAATATCATCTTTTGTTGCCATATTTTAAAATCAGTTCCATTGAATTTTTCTGGCTTCTCCCCATGATTTACCGGTACCGTCGAA
This sequence comes from Camellia lanceoleosa, assembly GCA_025200525.1. Lineage (NCBI taxonomy): Eukaryota > Viridiplantae > Streptophyta > Magnoliopsida > Ericales > Theaceae > Camellia > Camellia lanceoleosa. The sequence goes on along the minus strand of CM045772.1, from coordinate 99,321,066 downwards.
GTCATTATTGGCATAACGGGTGTAGGGGTTGGAGTAAGAACAGTCATTTGTTTCAAGAGTTATTTTTGACGATTTAATAATAAAGTAATAATCACAATTTATACGAATATAATTTACACACAAAGCATGTAAAATATTATGTAACAAAATTCCAATGATAAACAGTATATTACTACTATGTTATCAAATAAATCATTAAACAGTATATTAGTACTATTTAAGAAATAAACAGTACATGACTACTATTTAATTTCTCGAAACAAAATATTCATTTGTCTAGTATACAAATAAAAAAGAAAAAACGCAAATTTGCTGTAAGATTGTTATTCTCCAATGGTTGTGTATGTGTAATTTGAATGCATAAATAAAATAGACAACAAAAAATTAAATAATTCAGAAAATAAATAAATAAATTAATTAAATTATGAATTAACCACTTACTGAAACTTTAAGTCGAGGCTTGTGTTGAATACAATCTCCTTAAAGTAGATTTCGCCCTCACTCTGGTTCTTCCTATAGACTAAATGCTAGACAAATGCAGGAGCAGGAGCACATGAAGGTGAAAAGAAGAAGAAGAAGAAGAAGAAGAAGAAGGAAGAGATGTTTGGAAAAAAATTGGATTCTGAATTGTTGGAATGGAAGATTATTTATAATCAACCATGCACTTGTTCAGGTAGGCCTTGGTGGCTACTCGGCCATGGCCGGAAAGTCGCGATCGGAACAATACCAGTTCGAAAAGGAGGTAAAAATTTTGAATTTGAAAATTTAGTGCAAAATTTGAATTATTTCCGTAAGGATTTGAAAAAATTACCCGACCTAACCCACGCTATGCTCGGCTTGGCTGGCCTCCAAAATTTGAACCGGTCAGACAATGGACGACAATGGCGCTGCGTGTGTGTGGTGGTTTTGGGCCAAGCCTACTTTGTCTATAACTCCCCTCCTTACAAAACTTGGGGTGCCCCTTGGGGCCCATCCCAAGTATGACAAGTTAGAGTTTATATACTTATATAAACTCTCTCTTTGCTTCAATGTAGGACAAGTCCTTTAATGAGTAAACTCATATTGTCTCTTCAACTTCCATGTTCACGAACCCGAAAATGCGTGTTGAATTCTCATTCATCCGGAAATAATTTTGAGCAACCAAATATACAATATTATTCATTACGCAACATTAAATATGAACCCATTTTCAAACGTAAAAAGTAACGCTTGGGTCCCACCTTAATTAATGTTCAAAATTAGCAAAAAATAAGATATTTACAAAGTCATTTTCCAATAGCATATAACTATACCCCTAGATCAACGAATAACTTCTCCCAATCACCTCTCTCCCTCCCACTTGTTACCATCTATTGTCATGAATTACTTCCAGTTACCATTTTTTTTTTTATCATAGCCAACCAATTTTGGCCTACCAATTATCTCTCACTGGTAATAATACTCTATATCGGTGTCCAGCAATTACCCATGAGCCTCATTTTTAACCATCGACAATTATCTCCTTTCACCTAATAGGGGAATGGAACATGTTTTTTGTTCTCATTTATACTAAAAATAATAAATTATAAACATTATAAAACTATACTTAAGAAACACCAAAAACTTAGTTTTAAAAGAAAATTTATATTCATACAAAATTTTACAATAATGATGTATCAATGCTATTATTATAAACAAGAGCATAGGCACTATAACAAATTTGAGTTTTCACGGTACCAAATACACAGTGGATATGATTCTATGGCGCACAATGTAAAATCAGATATGACTAGTCATGGACAATCATTCACTTCAACGCATGTCATAGTCGTCATTAAAAACCCTTTAACAACGGCTTTTGTGAGTCATGTTTGATTTTTCTACAACTACTTTTGCATCTTGGTTAAAACCTTTAACAACGTAACTTATGTATTCATGCACGCGTCACGTGTTCTAGTATATATATATATATAACAATAGCAACAGAGCCTCTCACAACAAAAAGAAAAGAAGAGGGATGAGATGAGTGCTCACCATTTAAATAGTCTCGCCATAGAAGATATGAGTGCACCGCTCACCTCTCATAGCAATTGAATTTGATCCTCTCTCTGTTTTGAGTGCACCGTTAATTTGTGATCCTCTCTCTATTTTGGGACACTATCATAAAGCTTTGAAGAAACTTGAAAGGGCTTCAGACCGTGTTCGCCTTTGATCACCACAAATTTATTCAATTAATTACCGTAAATTAGAACAAGGGTTTGAAGAACCTTTTTCCTTCCAACGAATTTTGGAACCCTCTTTCTTGTCCTCTCTTTCTTCTATGTTATTTTATCATTATAACCCACTAGAACCAAAGAGTCAAGAGTTAGTGTATTTGATAAAAAAAAAATTTATAATTTTTTTTTTTTTCTTTTTTTGATATTTGTAACCATATTGTTTTATTTTGGTGCCTTGTTTTTTAGTTATACCATTTATGACATAAATGATGAGCCGTGAAAAGTGATATATTTTTAACTACTAGCATAAGTGTATTGTATATAATTTATGTATTAACACATGCCATATATATGTTATAGAAAGTTTTATTATTTATGACTAACATTTCAAGCCCTAAAAATCATCATTATTATCATTAACGACCTCATAATAGGCATACCGTGTGGCTAAGATATTATTTACGACATGCAAAAAAAGAAAGTTGTAAAAGTGAAAAATTACGACTTGCATTTAGTATATGTCATTAATGTGATGTCGTGAAAAGTCAATTTTGTTGTAGTGAGGGGAGGGCCTATTAGCAGAGAAGAGAGCAGCAACAAGACCAATAGATTCAAAAGTCTCTGAAATTATCTTCAATGATATTTTGTTTTGAAATAAAAAATTCATAATGAATCATATCATTATATATGAAAATTATGTATAAATTTTTTTATTTATATGATATTACTCATTTTAAAATTTCTCAAAACAATTTTGACACAATGTAATAAGGATATAAAAATAAGGAGTATTTTTTAGGCTATTCAATGAGTTTGGCCATCATGGTTCGCTATAGATCTTTTCAACAATTGCCCATTAAGGTCATCTAAAATGGCTCTAAACACAAGGTAGGTATGGATTTTGACAAAACATATCCAAAGACTCCTAAGCAAGGTTTTGAAAACCTAACCGGACCAGCCAATTTAACCGATTAAACTGTCGATCAGATGAGGTTCCGGTCCGGTCAACCCTCTCAAATCGTTCAAAGTCAAAAACCGATATATTTAAGGAGAATCGTTTGAACCGCCGGTTCAACCGGGGAACCATTCAACCCGTTCACGGGTCAATCAAACCGGAATAGTTTTGTTATGATATATATAAAAAAAAAATCCCCAAATTTGAGTCTTTTCTTTTCATTTCTCTTTAGTAATAGCAGATCTAGGGCTTCTTCGGCAACAACCTTGCACAGCCGTATCTCTCTCACTCACTCTCTCTCTCTCTCTCTCTCTCTCTTCATCAATCATCATCACCATTAATGAATCACTCAACTCAAGCTCTCAACTCTTCTTGCAACAAAGAAGAAGGCACCTACAGTCCAAATCCATTGTAGATAATCAATCTTCTTGAACAATACAAATCTTGCAAGTCTCGATCTAGGTCTTTGACCAAATGGATTTCACTAATTCCTGCTGCTCGTTGATCTCTCTCTCTCTCTCTTGAATGAAAGACCACTTTCAAGAGAACCCATTTAGTGACCCATCAAAATATGCACTTATACAAGACACAATACAGAATAGAAATACAGAGATGGAAATTGAAAATGAGAGTAGAGAGATAGTGTGAGTGAGAACCCTTTTTTATTATTTTGAGCAATGGGTTTTTTAATTTTATTTGTTGTTACATGTGAAGTGCTATGTCTTATATCTAGAATGCTTTTTTTTTTGTTTAGAAAAACATAGCTGAAAATATTTAAAAATTTTTAAAAAAAATTGAAAATTTATTATATATATTATTATTTTATATTTTTAAAAAATTATTTATGATGTAATTATGGCGTCATGGTTCAATCCATTCAACCGGACGGTTAAGCCGATGGCCCATCTACTTGATCCTTTTTCGATTAAGCTTATTGGTCGATTTTAAAATATTGCTCCCAACTCAATTTGGGAAGGCAAAGTCCTTGACTTTACTATACGGAGGCACAAACATTAAAGAAAATACAAGACTCAATCTCAATCACATAATCCAACTCATCCGAAAATACAAGACTAATCTCGGGTGTTCGGGCCATAAGTGTGACTATTTTCAATTAATCATTAATTATCATCTCTTCTATTATCGAATAATGTTATATGCATCAATTGGTATATCAATTAATGTACTAACAGATAATGTGGCATAATTTTAGAGATTTTAGGTATTTATAATTTGTATTGTAACGCCCTAAATTTCTAACCCAAATGATAATACAACAATCATGGCTCTTTCAAGAAAAACCAAATATAAATCTCTAAACTTACATTACATGATACAATAGTTCTTCATGCAACAATACATTAACCCAATAACAGTAAATACCCCCAAGGGTTTACAAGTTTCCAAGGCTTGAGCCTAGTTACACAAAACCGTTATTCGAACCCACACACATACAAATTGGCTTACACAGAGTCACAACAAAATGAGAGTCTCGTACTCTCAACACACATTTCCTCGTCTTTAGTTAGGCGGCATCACATCTTTTCCTGCACAAAAATCCCGTAGGGTGAGCATAAAGCCCAATAGGAAATCCTTAACAAAGTATACACATTTATACAAGTCTCAAGAGATGAAATGCATATGCCATGCTATGCTCCTTTTTGAAGATAAATCACATTTTCATCTTTTGAAAACCATCATGCTCAATGATGTCATGCAATTTCAATTGTTCAAAACTTAACAATTTATTTCAAGGGCAGTAAATACGACTCTGGTAATCCCTAGGTCGGTGTCTGCAAGTAGACTATACAAGTACTACCAAATTGTCATTTTTACCGGTATTAACCGGAAGACTTGATACCTATCCGCGCGGGTTTTCGGTCTTTCACCCCGGACTCTCAGGCCAACTTATTCAATATCATCTACACCACCTATCAAGACTACCAACGTATTTACTCCAAAACCATTTCATGAAAACTTGTTTCTCAACATTCTTTTCTCAATACAAGTTTTCAAATCAACTTTCAAAGTTTAATGTAATCAAATGAATTGTTATGCCAATAACATAAGATGAATATAAATACTTTTATTCTAATTCATCATCCAAGCAATAACACAATTCCCTCTTCTCAAGTATCCTCAACAATTAGTCATTTCAAGGCTATTTCAACGTTTTGAACAATAATTTTCAAAATGAACAACAATTCTCAGATTTCCTAAAATTCATCATTTATATAAATATAAATAAGAAATTTTTAAACATCAATTTATTTTAACACACAAAATAGATACAACAATAACATTCATGAATTTTAGGTCTCTTTTAAAAATTTCCCAAATTCTAGGTTTTCTCACAAAACTATACAACTCAAATCCTTTGAAAGAAAAATTTCCAAAAGCATCTTTTCTTCAATCAAAGAAGATCAAAATCCATAAGAACATTTTAAAAGAACAAGAGACACATCCACTTTCAAAATCGCCAACTTCTTGAATCAACAATCAATTTTCAAAGCTATCGAAAGATGATTTGAAAATCATATAGACCTTGCAAATACATATATATATATATAACTCTAAGAAAATCCCTACATCAAGTTTTGAAGAAGAAATGAGATGAAACCCCAAAATCAATCGGTGTCAAAACTCGATCTTCACCGTACACAACAAAGCCCTCGAGATCATAACTAACTTTGGTGAAGAACTTAGGTCTAAATCCTAATGGATTGGGAGAAATCAAAGAGAGAAGATGACTTCTAGAGAGAAGCTCCCGATCTTGAATTAAGAGTTTTAGAGAGAGAGAAAGGACATAAAAGCGATCTAAAATATCGATTCCTGTCGATATAACATGGTCCACTCGGCGTGGAAAGCCTTGATCGGCGTCAAATACACCAACTAAGTACTTTTGTAGATAAATCAAACTTCTGAAACCAAACATTTTCCGCCGAGCACATAAGCGGCGTTAGAGGACAAGCAACTTTGAATGCATTTTGCATTTTTGTTTCGAGGGTGCTGCCCCTCGACCCCGCCAGGGCGCTACCCTCGGACCTGTAACGCCCTCAAAAATAAACCCCCAACATATATATATCATTGGCATGCAATATTAAAAGAAAACAATTCAATATCTCATTCGTCAGAGTATTACTAAATAAAAGCATTACATGTAACATCAAATTAAATGCCCTACGGGCTTACATCTTTCCAAGCCAACACTTGGACACAAAAATATGAGTTCTAACTCAAATACAAATAAAGCCCTAGGCTTGAATGTTTACATGTACTATCAAATAAAAACAACTAACTAAAGATAGTCTTCCAAAATCCAAAAGCCAAATCCTTCAAGCTAAGTCCTTGGAGGTAGCTTATCACTGAACACGAAAATGATGTTCCATATAGGGTGAGCCTGACCCGATGAAAATACTAAACCAAATATAAGCATTGAATAAAGCCATAGCATTCAATAGATGGTTAACCAAGATAATCAATTATAACTTTATACGATCTCATGACACTAATGTCTATGACATGTTTCACTTCCCATTATTATCAATATGGCCGAACACGGCCAAATTTACAACAATGAACTATATATCATATTCACATTATTTTCAATATCAACAACACAAATGAGACTCGAGGCTCATATCAAAACACTTCATACTTCCGTTTGATACACATTTTAGTCTTTGTATCAATAACATGTAAAACACTTCAATATAATAGCACACATAATAGTGATGCTAATGGAGTCCATCCCTATCTCCTCCCAAACAAATCCGGTTTAGAGGTCCATCCCCTATCTTCCCTAAACCGTGGGTACATCCCTTATCTCCTCCCACACAATACAATGTATGTAAACACATAACATATACAATACACAATCAATACACGTAATTTCTATATTAATTCAACGGTCAAAACAGTGACTCAATCAATGTGATTAGTTTCAGTTATCCCTAATCCACATGCAATGTCTACAACAATCACGACTATCCTCCACCGATAGCCCAAAACAGTTATTTCTAGACTGGAAATAAATAAATCAACAATTCGATGGGTGAGTGATTTAAATTGACCAACTAACCCATTTAATCAATAGATTCCTCAATTTCATGAATTTAACTAATTTCCCCAATTTTCCCTTAAATTAAATATACAATTCAAATTATTTAAACAACTAGGGTTTTTCCCAAAATTACCTAAATACCCCCAACATATCAAAATACCAAAACTTAGAACAAAACTCATAAATTGGAGTAGGAAATCCCTACCTTGAAGAAATAACCCAAAAAGAGAAGACGGAGATGATGACCCAAACTCAAAGTGCTCCAAATCCAAGATTGTTCAGATTAAACTGAAGCCCTTGACCCACTCTACCTTTTTAATAAAGCAACTAGGGTGGCAGCACTCTAAAAGATCAAACCTAAGAGAGAAGGTGAGTAGAGAGAGAGAGAACTCGGAACTAGGGTTTTAGGATCAAAAGATGTAAAAAAAAAAAACGTTTTAAAAACTGCTGCTGCGTATATAAACTAGACAGGCTCGCTCAAGCGAAGACTTGGTCGCTCGAGCGACTAGAAGCAAGAAAACCTCGCTCGAGTGAAGAAAAGCTCGCTCGAGCCAAAAACTCGATGCTTCAGGTCTGCAACCTAGAAGCTCGCTCAAGCGACGAACTCGAAAACATACACCTCGCTCGCTCGAGCGAAGGAAAGCTCGCTCGAGCCAAGAAACACAACTCTCAGGTTCAGCCGGAGACGCAAAACTCGCTCGGCGACCAAACAGCCCTGAGCGAAGGACTAAAACAAGCTGCTTTCCGGCGACCAACTCCTAAGCTGGCGAAGGTCCAAAAATCGACAGAACACTTGGTTTCCAACCCAACCAACTCAGAACAAACACGCCCAACATATCCTATAACTAAAAATTAGGAATTAAAGGACAACAACTACAATATAATATAACTAAATCTAAGACATACATTCAAATCTCCTAACAAAATTTGAAAACAAATAACTAATTGCTAAAGACCCGTCGAGTATTTGCCTCCTCGACCACAACAGTGACCAAAACTCGATCCCCGACCGACCTAGTCGAAGTGGCAAAACATGAAAGAATGATCGAAATCGGGATACTACATGTATAATGGAGGGTCGATAATAATGTCATAAGGTATGTTGGTACACTAGTTGGTATACCAATTGATGCATGTAGCACCACTTTATTATTTTCTCATCTAATACATACATCAATTATTATATCAATTAATGTATAATATATCTTATGACATTATCACTTCAAAATTATAGATCTCACCTATTATACAAATTATAAAACCTAAAATCTCTAAAATTATATCACATCATCCGTTAATATATTAATTGATATACGTTATATAACTTTATTATTCTTCATCACCAACAAAAATCATTAATTGTCAATCTTAATCACAATTAAACGGGAAAATTATTAGGTGTTCGAGACCTAATCATCACCTATTTTCAATTAATTTTTAATTATCATTGAAAATCCTAAGTGATCGTGATTAGATCAGGATTTAAAATATTCCAATTCTCAAATATTTAAAACACTCAATCTAAATCATCAAGCACTTATGAAAGTGATTTAGATTGTTGTTTTATGAATAAACAATAAATCGACACAAACGATTTTTACGTGGAAAAACCACAATTGAAGAGCCTTCAATTGTAATCAAAAAAACCACGGGCGAAACGCCACTAATCAATCCACTACTGAAGAAAGAAAGATTACAAAGATAATACACAAATTACCCAACTCAGTCAATTTGCCTTCGAATCTTCTGTAACTCTTTCACCAAGCCTTCGTCTCGGAACTGATCCACCTGAAGTTGAATCCACAACTTCACTTGTCGAATTAACGACTACGTACAGAATCAAACGCCTTTTGAAACTCTACGTTTGAATCTTCGGAATCCACCAAGGAATAACACTCTTGAATATGAAGTAACAACCTCCTTGATGTATGTATCTGAGATCATGAGTGAAGAACTCTCTCAAAACATCAAGGAAAACTCACAAAAAAGTCTCCAGAAGAAAACCTTAGAAAACCTCAAAGTAGATCTGAAAGAGTAATCCTAGTTTTGGAAAACCACCTACTTATAAATCCGGATTCAAGCTCACTCGAGCGGCTTTCTTCGCTTCGGCGAGAACCTTAACTCTCGTGATTTCCATAAACACCTTCGCTCGAGCCACGAAACCCGGGCAACTCGGCGAAAATGAACTCTTCGGGTTTTATGCGACACAGTCCGCCGCTCGAGCCACCTAGTCTTCGCTCGGCGCACATTCTTCTCTTCGGGTTTTAAGCCAAATATGGGTCCCTTCACTTTCGAGTGAGGAAGACAAAGCGATGAAGGAAATTTTATAACTCAATTAACAAAGTTGTTAGAATTAGGATTGACCAAGAACAAAGGGACCTAACAATCTACCTTTGTCAATACCGGAAAAAACTTTCTAACATAATTTCCTCACCAAACAAAGACAAACTAAACAATCTAACTAAAAACCAAAAAAAAAAAACCAACTACGCAAACCAATCTTGATGGACAAACTGATGCATGTACAACATTAACCAATCGCACAACATATAAGCAAGAGAATTTCCATTATCAATCATCATAAGCAGCAAATTGCAATATAAACAAAAGCGAAATTTGTTGCCCATAAGTCCAAGTCCAAGTCCAAGTGTTGCTCGCAAAGTATACCATGAGTAGCATATACATCCATATACATCAAAAACATATCATATCCCATAACCCGGCCAAAGAAAACACATCCAAGGCAAGAAGAAAAAACTATCCGTAAAATAGATAACTGTCCAAGAGTATAAACCAAAAAACTGCATCAAGAACTAAGACTCACGGAGGAGCGTAATTTCTTTACGTGATCCCCGGAGAGGAAAAAATCATGCCCAAGCATAGAACCCCAGCTCCTCAAAGTAGGCTGTCAAGAGAAACTATCCTGACATCCAATTGATTTAGGCGACACGTAATGCAATTTTCGCTCAAACATCTGCAATGCCAAGAAAACAGAGCACGGATCTCAGGGAAATCAGTGGGCGCCAAGCGATCAAATTCTGCATCTCAAACTCCTCATCCTCTCCAAGGGGATCATCATCACCTGCACTAGAACTAACAACCCCGAACACACTCCCTCTCACATGGGCTTGACTCTGGGAAATGGTGGAAGCTTTTGTGATGGGTTTGATGAGGATGTGCAAACTCATCCATCAAAAAGCAGGAACATCATCAAGAGAAGTGAGAAACTTGAGTAAGCAAACACTCCATATAAGGAAGCCCCAAAGACTTTCTACCCTCAAAGACCCCAATCATTTTGAGAAACAATCAACTCCGGAGATCAAAGGGAAATCATGATGTATACAATACAACATATATCCTCGGTCCCAGGTAATGTGCTAAGAATGGGTGGTGACATAAAGATTACGCACACACAATGATATATTCAAGAGACTGAATCGGGCAGAGGATAAACTCATTTCTTTGAATGAGTGTCCCAAGAAGCCAGTTTTTCCCATTCAACTCCACATAATTCAGCACGAACCACCGATCAAAATCAACACCGACCGGTAAAGAAGCGAGAAAAATGACAATACTAACTTCAAGAAGATCAAAAGCAAATTGAAACACATCCCTGGTGATAACAAGTGACTTCTTCCTAACCCAAGTCTTAAAGGATGCCTGGGAAGTTCTTCCGAATGGAATGGATATTGCAATAGAATTCGGGATGAGACTCCAAATTTTGTGGGACCTAAAAATACAACACTTGATCTCGCCTAATGAATCAAATAAAGGCCGAATGGTAAGAACCTCAAAGGCACTAGGGAGGACATTGCACTATAAATGGACTTCTGAAAGTGACAAATGACTCCTAAACAACTTGGACTTCTCTTTTAGACGCGAAATATATCCGAGTGTTGAAAGGGGCGACGAAATAGTGGTCTTACGATGTTTAGAAAACGACTTCAACCATGACTAAACAAAACACATGTGCGTAACAAAAGATGTAAGAGAAAACCAAACCCTGTGAATGCATAAGACCCACATCCCTCTCAAAGCCAAAACCAATGAGCACAAAAGAAAACATTAGTCCATTAGTCCAAAAAGCATGTCATCAATAAGCGATATATAGAAAGCCATGAATAAGAAAAAAGCAATGTATGGAGCAATGTATGAATAACATGATGCGGGTATGTGAAGAGACTTAATCAACACTTTAAGGAAAGACAACTGAGCACATGTGCACGAGGACAATATAGAGTAAAAAAAGAAATCCCCAAATTAAACCCCAGAAAAAAAGCTACAAAAAAACAAACCCTAGATGCTTGAAGATAAAGATACAAAATTAGTATTTAGTAACCTCAAAAGCAACAAGAATGAACCCTAGATGAAAATAGAGCATATCTACATTCACAGAGAAAAAAAAAAAAAAAAAAAAAAAAAAAAAAAGAAAAACACTTACCAATGATAGAGAATGCACAAGTAGAGAGTAAAAAGCCCCAAAACCAAGAGAGAGAAATCAAGTGAGCGAAGGGGCTATGTAATAAGTAAGTGCTTGAGAAAACCCTAGGCAGGAGAGAGAGAGATGAGAACACGAAGAATGAGGGAAAAAATGAACCGAAAAAAGAGCAGCCCTTTTAGAATTTGAACTGGCGATGACAGTTAGCTCGAAAGCGAAGAACTTACTTTCGCTCGAGCGAGGTTTCAAGAATAAAGTAGCGGTTACGCCGAGCCAAGAACAATGTCACTTTCGAGCCAAAAACACACGTGACTTTTCCGCCAGGTCTAACTTCATTGAGAACACCGCCTTTCGAAGCGAGAGACTCCTTTCGCCGGCTCGGCGGCAATAGCAGAAAAAAATAATAATAAAACCATGAGATCAATATCAAGTGAAGCCGAGACCCAGAACACAAGTAGGATGTAATCACATTGGGCCAAAATTGACTCCTAAGATGGAAATAATCCAAGACATCATGGATACGTAGAACTTGCAATTTTGTAAAGGAAATGACACCATGGAAATCATTAGGCATGAGGCATAAAATATAATCAAGGTGAGTCATAAGCTACATGAGAATGTACTACTCAAAATCCAACA